>JANHJO010007628.1:51822-66690 GCA_032468235.1 Pseudoxyrhopus heterurus | reverse complement strand
GTGGCAGTGGGACTGGTTGGAGATTTGGGGGAAACAAAGGTTGCTCGGGATATATCCAAATGTTGAGCTTGGCCAATGACTAGAGGGTTGGGTTTACCAGGGTTGGGCAAAGTACTATGAGCTGTCCTTTCTTGAGGAACCCATATCTCCTCGCTCACCATAGGTTCCCACTGATAGGGAGGTGGCCTTTTTACAGCAATGTTAGGTTCTGCCATGGCTACAGGGATGTGGCGTGCTGATTTCTCCACAGGGCAGTGTTGAGAAAGAGCCTCATCCTCCATGAAGGCAGAGTTTACGTAATCGGTCCGCTCCCGAGAATTGTCAAGTGGGTTCAGTAAATTGTAAGAGGATTGGGAGGCCAAAGGCGATGTACTGGCTGAGTGTGCAATGACTGAATTGTGCTGAGAGCTGCTCCCTGTGGTTACATCAGGTCTCATAGTGCTGAGGCCTGATGTGCTGCTGCTTGCGTTGATATTACTGATGTTCCCATTTCCATTGTTTGTGTTGCTGGCACCATTGTTCGTGTTGCTGCTGCACTGGCTGCATGTGTACAGGGCAGTTGGCACTCGCTGCTGGTACTGAGCTCCTACAACATTGTTCTTCAGTTTCAGTGGGAACTGCAAAGTGGCCCTCTGG
Organism: Pseudoxyrhopus heterurus; assembly: GCA_032468235.1. NCBI lineage: Eukaryota > Metazoa > Chordata > Lepidosauria > Squamata > Pseudoxyrhopus > Pseudoxyrhopus heterurus. The sequence continues at coordinate 66,054 of JANHJO010007628.1, read as the reverse complement.
CTGTCCACCAACTGAGCCATTTTCAGGGCTGCCTCCCTACTATTTCTCCGCAGTGTAGCATGGATGATGCTATTGTCCAACCTCTGCGTGATGCCCCGGCCTTGAGCTAGCTGAGCTGCAATCTCTGGATAAGGGGGTGGGTCCCCTGTTGGAATGGAGTAACGCGGAACTGTGAGCCTGTTCAAGGTGGCACTAGTGCATGGCTGCTGAATCTTCTTCTCTGATGAAGTAATCCGTAAAGTGGCAGAACTGCCTGGCCCGGGCAGAGTGTATGTGTTCTGGGCACACACCATCCGTGTTCGAGGGCGGCACACCTCCTCGACATTCCCACTGCTGTCGAAGGTGGTGATTCTCTCATAGCCAAGAGGGGTCTGATAATGGGCTGCTGAATATAGAGAGAAATCACCTTTTTTCAAACAGAGATCTACTGGAGGTTGTGGGGGTACTGGAGGAGGTGGTGGTGGTGGTGGAGCCGTGGTAGGAGCTGCAGGTATGGTTCCGGGGTATGGAGGAGGAGGGTTTATTTTGTTCAGTTGAATTTCTTGGGCAGTGCTGAAGACAGCTGTGTCTCCTTCAGCCATCTGGGGAATGGGACGCAGAGTCTTAGCTTTTTGGAGGTGTTCGTGGTCTCTGTCCCCATCTCTGTGGTCCACAATTGCCATTTGGATGGCATTCTGGGGTGGCAAGGGTAACTGAGGAGGGACCTGGAGGATACGTCCCATTTCTACTCCTCCAAAGATCACTTGGCCTGGGCTAGAGTATCTGCTTGGGATCGGATAATGGACTGCATTATCAGCCACGTGGTCTGCTGTTGCCACAGCTGTTGTCTGATTTGCAAGGACATCCAGTTGCACATTCTGATTAGCTAGCAAAGACTGCACCAACCCTATGCTCTGAGTTGGTGACATTGCTTGTGCTGAACTGTGAATAGGAGCAATTGGGATGTTTACGGTGCAAGGTGGATTGTTCTCAGGAACTCCTGATGCTCCAGTCACTGTCATATAAACACATAGCATTACATTATGGTATTGAAGTTTTTTATTCTCAATAGATATATTAGACTTATAGTATCAGATTTATAGCATAGTTTACAAGATATCCTAATCTTGTCATTACTAAAATTCTTTTTGTTAATCTACCACTTAGCAAATACTTTGACTTACTCCACCTTTGAATTTACACTGTTGCTCAAATGAATGCATCTGGGTGATATTGTCTTGTCATGAGCAGCAAATCAAATAACTGTCAAATATGCTTTGCATTCTTCCTGCAAAGCATTTTTACCCCCAACAAATATCCTGGTCTAAAGGGAATCTTGGTTGGCTGAAATTCTGCTAACCCTTGGTGCTAACTAATTGGTTAAAAAAGGATAATGTGAATTTGCCCCAAGCAGATGGTTAGAATTGAATATAAATAAATCCTTATCAACGATCACCTACTGTTCTTTTATAGAGTGAATAAAGGATGAAGAGTTCAATTAGAAATGAGTAGCTCCCAGGCTCTAATGAACCATTATCAATAAAACAATATATCTTCTTCCCAAAGTCATCAAAAGAATGGCTAACTATTTAACAACTCATAAACATAGGAACAAACTTCCTAGTATTCAAAGTATGGAGTGCAGACATCCATAAAGGCTTTGGTTTCTATGTGCTGCCGTGGAGAAATCTATGTGTTTAAGGCTTCCATTTGTCTAATAAAGAAACTACCATATTTTTCAGTGTAAAAAAGTGGGTGGAAATGTCTGTGCGTCTTATACAGCGAATGTTGCTGAAGCCCCGCCCACCTGCTGGCTCCCATCCTTCGGCCTCTGCCTCCCAGCAATCTGCCTCCTTGCAGCAAACAGCAAGCAGCCTGTTTCAGCTTCAGCACAGCCTGCTTAGCACAAGCAGCTGATTGTTGGTAGGATCGGCCTCCTGACAATCACCTGTTTCAGGCTGCAGGAATTGCCAGCACCTATTGCCGCCTCTGTGCACCCTGTTTTCGGCCTCCGCATCCCATATTCGGCACCCGCGTGCTCCATTTTTGGCCTCTGCGTGCCCCGTTTTCAGCCCGTTCCGGGCAGCGGGGATTAGACTGGGCAGAAAATAGAGTGCGTGGAGGCCAAAAACAGGGCACACAGAGGCCAAAAATGGGATGTGGAGGCTGAAAATGGGGCGTGTAATAGGTGATGGCAATCCCTGCAGCCTGAAACAGCTGATGGTCAGAAGGCTGATCCAACCGACAATCAGCTGCTTGTGCTAATCCGGCTGTGCTGAAGCTGACCAGGAGGCAAATTGCTGGGAGGCAGAGGCAGAGGCAGATTTTTTTCCCTTGTTTTCCTCCCCAAAATCTAGGTGTGTCTTATACGTCAGAGTGTCTTATACTCCGAAAAAAATGGTAAATCATGTTTGTGAGCCATCTGCCAAATAAGCCAAATCCTGAATAAATGCTTACGTGACTAAACAGCTAAGATTTACAGATCAGGCTGGTGTGAAACCAGACAGTCTATTTAGGTTAAATTAGGCTCTTTGATGTAAATTTAATAAAGTGAGTAGTTATATAATAAATTTTAATTTATATTATTAGAGCCAAGCAATTATGAAAACACAATAACAATATAACCTGAAGATTGTAAATGCAGCTATCCACCACTTTAATCTCAACAATCTTTAAAGAATAGAGTTGTACTAGAAATGAATAAATGCTACCATTAAAGACACTTGAATATAATTTGAAGAAAAAACACTGATTTTTTTCTTCCTGGTTTCAGTTGCATGTTGATGAGGTCTTTAATAACCTGAAATGAGGGGGTATCCAATTTACACAGTATGTAAATATTTCTTTCTATAAAAGCAAGATCTCATCTGTCCTCCTAAAACCTGGGTATGAAAAAAAATAAGATGAACACATAAAAATCTAAAAGTTCCTGGCAACACTGTTGTTGCTTAATCTCCGGACAATTTGGCAGAAATTGTATTTAATCAAGGCATATTGATTTTATCATTAGGAAATGCTATTATCTTTTCCAGGTCTGAATAATTGTGATTGCAAATCTTTGTATCATATTTTATTTATTTATTTATTTATTTTATTTGATTTGTATGCTGCCCGCTCCTGAAGGATATTAAAACCTAGCCTCAGAAAATTTGCAAATTCGTAAATGATTAAATTCCCAGTTCCTACAATGGCTGTTAAGTTCCCAAAAGCCCTTATTAACAATGGTTAGATCTCATTGGAATCCAGTTCATGCATAAATAATAACCAAGTCAATTAATTAACAGCATACTCACATAATATATAGATTAGTTATTATTTATGCTTCCTTGTTTACATGTATAGACTGCCAAACTTTCTTTGTCCTCTTGGGTTAGTTCTTAATGTTGTTATTCAGAACATTGTAAGAACTAGAAACTCCACTAGATTAATCTAGCATATCTCTAGCTTTATATTCCTTATAGGATCTTGGCAAGACAAACTAGAAAGAACTGACAAAGTCTTGGACACTGCCAAGAATTCAAGTTATGTCAAATTCCATAATTGATAGATGCCTTGTACATCATCATCCAGCTCTTGAGGCTCTTCCATCTCCAGCCTTCATCAGATCTCTCAGCCCAATAAGCAACATAAAGGAGGAGGTTGATAGTGGGAGGAGTGAGGATTCAGTAAAGGCTTCTTAGGATCTGTTAAGTTTCTGATGGAAGCACTAAAATAGATCATCAATTTTGGAGTCCATGGCCTTGTTACAAACTCCAAAGCAAGGAATATGCTCACAATGTCCCCTTATGATTGTTCTTATACATGCTTTTTAATAGAATTGTGTATCCTGAGCTCTTTATTTCCAGCAGAACACAGTTTGCGTACTCCGTAAAGGAAGTAAATATTCAAGTTAAATCTCACCTGGCAAATCATCTTCATCTTCACTAAAAACATTGGGATTGAAAACAGGTAGGTTGATATAATCAGTGGAAATCTTCCGCACTTCTGGGAGATAAATGGTCATTTGCCTTGGCTGAAGATGCAACAAGCTGGTTTTATAGATAACTGCAGAAAGAATGACAAAAGAGGGAGGAAATAGAAACCAAAAATGAAAAGATGAAAAAAAATTGAAAATTTCAGGCCATACAGAGACTTAATGAATTAACAATCACTACATTTCTGATTTGGGTGATGTGGACCTGTGAATAATTCAACAGGAACTGAAGTGTCACCCAGAATCCTCTAGAGATTTTGAAGAATCATTTTAGATCATTTTCAAGACTAGTCATCTCCCCAAATAACTACAGTGAAAATCAGTTCATAGTAACTTCATCACTTAACATGTGGTTATGGGAATTATCCCTTCCTGCTGAGATATAGCAACTTGCATCAAACCACAGACAAGACAGAACAGGACAAATCCCTGAGTAAATCTGGACAATATCATTATTAATTTTTAATTCAACCAGACACTTCTATTTTAAAAGGTTTTCATTGTCTGTTCCATTAGTTATACTTTTACTATTTCTAAAAAAAAATTGTGTGTCTTTTTCTTAAAAAAACAAACAAACCTGTATCCATATCTGGTTAGGAAGAAACTGAAATGAAGGAAAAGTTCAAGATTAAATTTTACCTGCACCGAGATTGGTTGGTAGGAACGCAGCCAAGCCTACAATTTTAAATTTGGTTCCCCAGATATTTGATGTGACCTGAGCAAGGTAATTGTGCTGCAGTGAAAAGACATAAGAAAAACAAGCTTATAAAAATTATTTTAGACCCCTTATAAACATTATTTTAATCAGGATCCAATCTGAGTCAGTCACTGGGATCAGAGGTTTATTCTTCCAAGCTTTTGGACTTGTACTGGAGCCTATCTTCAAGGAACTTCTCTCTCTCCAAAATGTGTGTACTGGGCTGTTCTATGCATAGTATTTATGTGGTGCTTGGTAGTGTGTGTGGCCTTTAATTGTTTTAATTATTTCAGTCAGCCCTATAAGACTGATTAGCATTGTTATTTCCAGAATGTAAAAGTGGCCTGTCTCAAGCCACCCTATGAAACTGAAGGTGAAGTCATATTAGATCAGATATCAGATTAGAACATTATCTAAATGGACATTTCAGCTCCTGTGACCTAGTTTAAAATAAGGAACATTTTTGTGGGATGCTTCATTCTTCATTGAAGATTATTGTCTAATTTATCGTATTGGGCCAGTCTGAGATGATCGATAGATGTAATTTTGATTTCCAAGTCTAGGCCAGGGAAAGTGTGATTGGCCCAAAGTCATCCAACCAGCATCCATGTTTAAGAAAGGATACAAGTTCAGTCTGCCCACTTCTAGTCCAGAATCTTAAGCATTCTTGAGGAACATTTTAATTTATTGGCCACCCAACTCCAGTAGACTCTAGGTTGATATAATGCTGGTAAATAGACAAATAGATAGCCATGAGGTACCTGAGTGATGTCTTCCAAAGGAAATTCTCTACGAGTTAAGCTAGGTGATCCTATGGAGGGCTTCCTTATTGGCAATCTGGGAGATCTTGATATCTCCTGAGCAGCTCGTGATAACTTTGGAGATTTGCGGGCTTCTATATTAATTCTGCAAATAAAATTTCAAAGTTACTTATGCACAAATAGATACGCTCTGTCTCTTTACAACACAATCGTCTGTTGATCTATGGCCTGCTAATATGATCAGCAAGATACAGGTGGTTCTCAACTTAAAGTTCACTTAATAACAGTTCGAAGTTACAATGGCACTGAAAAATGAGACTTATGACCATTTTTTACACTTCTGACCATTGTGGCATCCCCATGATTATGTGATTTACATTCAGATGCTTGACAACTGGCTCACATTTATGACGGTTGTAGTGTCCCGGGGTCATGTGATCCCCTTTTGCAACCTTTTGACAAGCAAAGTCAATGGGGAAACCAGATTCACTTAACAACTATGTTACTAATTTAACAGCAATGATTCACTTAACAAATATGGCGAGAAAAGTTGTAAAATGGAGTAAAACTCACTTAACAAATTTCTCACTTAGCAACAGAAATTTTGGGCTCAATTGTAGTTGTAAATTGAGGACCACATATACAAGGAACAGTTGTTTCTGGAAGCAAAGGAAGAACAAAATGCCTCCTTTTTTCCTTTCCTTTCTCCCAGCAAGAGGATACATGCATAGATTCACATTTTCTACCAGCACAAGGGATTGAAAATCAGTGCAATTTTCACTGCTTTCAACAGAAAAAAAAACTAGTGAGTGAAAGATTAGGAAAATGGTTCCTGTCAGACTGAAAAAGAGGACATTCCTTGTGCTGCGGGAAGTAAAAATGCAGTTTTTATTTTTCTGGTAAGAAAAATTGTGCATGTGCTTCTGTACACATATGGATGTGTTCATGATGGAGTAAGAATTGAAGAGGTGTTACTAATAGATATCCTAAGCCAATCTGCATTATCCACTTTTTTTTCATACAGAAAAAAAATAGCTATAGTATAACAGCATTTTTTTTTCTTTCCGGGATAACATTCAGGTTCAAATACAGAACAGTTTTATGCCTACATATCAAATACGAGCATCAGGTTTAATATTCTGTGAAAATGATTCTCAAGTCAACAGGAGTTAGGAGAGGCTTAGGGCAGTGTTCTGCAACAGGAACCTTATGGCTGAAATACCTAATTTTCAGGAAGGATAATGCCCTAATTTGCCCTTTTCAAAATAACTGATCCGGAACCAGCCAAAGAACCACTCAGTTCAGCCCAAAACAGATCAACAAAACTATAAAGTTCAGTAAACAGAGAGGAGAAATTTCCTCAGAGCAGAAAATTATTCAAGGAGCAGAACGGAATCAACTGCAAAATAGAAACTCTCTTGGCAATACTGATGAACTGGGCAATCGATTTGCCAAATTAAGAGCAAAGAAAGAAAAGAAAAGTGCCTGGAAAAGAACCAAAAACTTGGCAAGTATCTTGTCACATTTTACATTTCATCAAACATCTGAAATTGTTCAATATCAGAGAGAAAAAAATATTTGGTATTCACTTTTGCAAGGCTTGGCACTGATTTGATGAATATTTGATAACAAACCTGGGAACCACGGCTACTTTACTCTGATACTTAACCACAGAAAAGAATTCTAAAGTACTTATCAAGCTTTATATGAAAAAAAAAACAGCATTTCTTAAATGGCCAGTTTCTTATGTCCTAAGAGTATTGTTTTTTATTCTAATTTTATGGGACAACATCTTTGTATATTCATATACATAATAATACATATGCAGATTGATATGTATTTATGTACGTATATGAATAATACATTCATATTCATATACATAAAATTCTTCAGATGGGAGAAAGAATACCTGGGAAGTTTGGGTGATTTACTAGCACGAGTGATTTTGGGAGATTTTTTCCCAGCCCAGTCATCACTCAATTCAATATCGCTGGAATCAGAGCAGTTGCAGCTATCAATCATGGTGGAAATCAAGCTGTTTCCATAGACTTCATCTATTATATAAAAGGAAAAAAAGGAAGACAGAAGTATTCACAAATCAGATCCCAATTATAACTCAGTTATCTCTAGCTTATTCTATAAGTAGTTGCTACATAACTGCAATATGGAATACTCTGAAATCAAACTAATAGTGTTCAATTATCTGAATTGACAAGCATTTCTACAAAATTGAAAAAAAAAATGGTCTGGGCAGTTTAATTATCCCCTTGCCCCTTCTGTCAGGTCATAGAATATTATAAGAGACTACAATTTAAAAGACAAATTGAATAGCCGATAAGAGAAATAAATAGCATGATTGATCTTAAGTAGGTGAACTAGTTTTATGGATTAGCAGAGGAAAAAATTGCTATATGTCATTCTAAGGATTTGTTCCATGAACAAGATATGAAGTTTAAGGCTGATACTAGAGAACAGCAGATCGACAGTAGAACTTTTGTGCATCTTAAAATTAACTATTTCTAATACAATATATGATATTTGCATAAGAAATCCATGCACAACATGGATCTCTCACAACAGCTAGAACTGGAATCTAAGAACAGCCAACTCAAAACTCTGTACCTGCTTTTCCATCTGTCTTAGGATCCATGATGACAAACTCAGGCCTGAGTTTACTAATTCGACGTCCTTTCAAGATAGGCACCAGACCACCCAAATATTCTAAATACAATGTATAGCAAGGACCTCCAACTTCTGGATCATCTTCTGTCCGCTTCATTGTACAGTGAAGCCTTTCATTGCCAGATGTTGGGTAACTAACAAAATCTCGCATGTTGTTAGGGTCTGGGATAGGAGGCTGGGTTAAATATAGAATTAAAAAAAAGTCATACCAGTCATTCTCTCACCATCTTTCTATCATTCAAGAAGACCTGCTCAATGTTAGTCTGAATTTTGCACACACTTCAAACTCATATGATTAAGCCTTTGACCTTATTCAGTTGTAATGAAAGCTCTGTTGTATGCAAAAGTATAATAAGCAACAGTGATGTTAGATAAGTGGAGCTTTTTAAAGTAGTTCCTGTAAAAGCCAAGCACAAAGGTTTTATGATTCAGCTGCTAGGAGATGAGCTATATTAATGGTTATGCAGGTTACTAAACTAAACATTGCTTTGATTTCTCCTTATGAGACTTTGAATCTAGGCCAATGGATTCAGTGGAAATTGCTCTCAAATAAAGGCAGGGAAGAGACGTGGCAATTTAACAGGAGGCCTTAGCCAGTGATATTATAATAGCTCCATAACAGGGAGGCCAACTTTCTGGTCTGTTTTTTTTTGGGGGGGGGGTATTTAAGGGGTAGAACTGATGTCTTCATTTAAGCCATAAAATCATTTTGCCACTTGAACAGCAAGGGGAAAAAATAAATCTGATCTAGGTTATTGATTTTTAAAATCTCCCCCAAAATGCAAATGAGATTTAAAAAATTAGATTCTTCTTTACCCCAGGAATGCTTTGAGGGTCAAAATATGGGTGCTTATGAAATACATATAGATTGTAGGTCACCCACCACTGTTGTCAAATATTGCTGCCTTTATCTACAATGTGATTCTGTACGTCATTTTTTAATGTCAACCCCTTCTATAGTTTAAACTAGACCTAGCTTCCATTCTATACTATACTTACATGCCATACTATACTATGCACACTCTAACACTGGTGATGTTACCTAGACTGGCAATGAAACATCTGCAAGAAAACAACCAAGCTCAGAGAGCACCAAGGACCCCACATACTAATTTTGACAGGTTTATCACCCCACCATTTGTTTACCTTGATTGTTGGTGTAAAGGCAGTGGTTAGGTATGAACAAAGCCGAGGAGGCAGGGTTAATTTACTGATATCTTTGTCATCCCGCAAAGAGCTGGCAATTGTTTGTTGGCACAGGAGCTGTAAGCTGGATACTCGGTGCTCTACTCGGACAACATACAGGGCAGGGCCAGAAGCCATGAGCAGACGTGAGTCCCTATGACCCCAGCAAATTGAGATAATGGGGCGCTGCGTGAAAAAAAAAAATTTTGTATACTTTTCTGTATCAATGAATCATATTTTAAAGATTTTTTAGTAGGATGTATTTTATTGCCCGCATGCCTTTCCATATGACTCAAGCCTGAGATGCATGTTCAAGTGTTTATATCTTTCTTAGACTCTATTACTCTAGGACTCTATTACTATCTTCAATTGCTAGGATAGGATATTAGTCACCATTGGAAGCCTTCTTATCATTTCAATCTTTTCTCCATTATTTTATTAACAATAGTTAAATAAGTCACAGTGATTCTGTGTAAATTCATTTGTATCTGTACTATCATGCTAGCAATTTTTCTATATGAGAATATATGTTGGGTTTTTTTTTTACCTTCTTCCTCAGGTCATGCTCTTCAGCATAACTCTTACCTGTACAGGGGTCTCCAACGTGTAGATGTGTTCTCCATGAATATTGTAGAACTTGACGAGTGCACTTTTCAGAAAAGAAGCAGCACTAAGTTCAGCCAGTTGGCTTAGTTTTTCCATGCCTGCTACGGCCAGCAAGTCTCCTTGCGTGCACCATTGAGCCACTACATCTACAGCCACAAAACAGCAGAAACTTAGCAAATAGATCCTTTAATAGGTGCCTACATTTATCCTAGACTCATCTGCCCCACAGGAATGTTTAAGAGGGCTGCCATTAATTAAGAAATAAGCAAAACAGCATATGAATGAACATTGTGAAAGTAACAGTAACAGTCCATCCTCCCTAATTATTCTTCCTGTCTTATCCTACATGTTGAGGCAAGCCTTTCAACCATGATGGGACAATTTTTGAAGTATTTCACTTGACAGAAAGGTTGGATTTAGACATCATGTGATTCATAAGCCATGATTGCTAAACCACAGTAGTTGGGTTTTATGACTCAGGCTAGGCCACCCCCATATTGTGACCTTATGTTCGCATGAAGTAAAAGGATCATGGAAAAGATATAAATTTGTCTTCATCTTAGCTACAGTTAATTAAAACAGTTAATGTTGAGTATTCTCCAATCACATATTTCCCCTTCTAAAACTTTAAAATTACCATTGTTAACAACTTTAGATAGTGTGAGGGAAATAGAGTCAAAGTTTTTGAGAGGCTGAATAACTGAGCTGAGTCCAGGATATTGAGGCAACAGACTATGGGGGTGCAAACAACATCAAAACTAGCCACCATTTTATTTGAAAAATAATCCCTTTGTTAAGTTTTCCTTTTGACAGGTAGGTGTCTCTACCGCTAGGAGAAAATATGCAGACAGTTACTGAGCTTCATAGGACAGATGCTGTCAAAGTGATCAAAAGTGAAGCAAACAAGAAACTTCCCTTTTGTACCTTTTAACCCTGAGCGGATGGTGGTGGGAGATAAGTCATCATAGTTGCTCATTAAGCTAATATCTCCTGATGTGAAGCTGACAGTGAGAAGCTGTTTGGTGTTCTGAACCAGGACTGGATATACTGCTGGACCATCTGCAAGGTAAAATCAGAAAAAAAAATAGATGTTTCCAGTTCCACATTAAAGTCCTGATAGGACTTTAAGTGCAGAATTTCCCAGAAACAAGCCCATCCTCCTTCCAGGATGGCTATAATGTTAATGTCACAGTCTTAATACTGATCCCCCAATGACCCATTGAAATCCACGTTTTCTCTTCCTCAACCCAGTGCCTTCCTGATAGACTACAATCTCCCATTAACCTCGCCCTATGCTGCATCCCGATATTGCCTTTATCACTAGGTTGGAGAAGACTGCCCCCCTCCTCAGTTAGAGGCCTTGCTGCAAGCATTCCAAAGAAACCCCTACTTTCTTTTGGTCTACCTGTTAGTCGAGAAAGTTCCCACATTTTGTAACAACTGAATTTATCTTATTATTTGTTTATTGGCTTCTTTGATTAGATCTGTCTCCTTAAAAGTACATTTTACAGCATGATCAGAGTCCCCTACATTCTGTAAATGGATCACATTGATCGAGAAAGTTATGAAGACTTCTACCCATGTGGTTGAGCTGCATAAATCTGCTTGTAAACATTCGACACCAGAAAACTTTCCAAAACACAATATTTTGCTCAGAAATTGCCAAGCAATATTTAGCTTGGAAACAAGCCAATAGTGCCATGAAGTATTTGCCTCTATCCAGGCTGAGATGTAGACAAAGGCACTGACTTGGCCAATACAGAGGCATAGTATGGAGTGTCAACTATGCTACGAGAAAAAAAAATGTCTGGCGTGTTTGAACTATTCCCACCAGTATCCAAAGGTTGCCAACAAGAAGCTAGTGAACCAGACCTGGCTCTTGAAGCAATACTGTTTATGACTCTCCTGTTTCATAATATTTTGATGAACATGTGAAAAAACCTGTTACATTTCAATTATGAGAGAAAGAAGCATATTCATACCACATTCTTTTATTCTAAGTTTCTTTCAGTACTAAGTCATCCACATTCAGGAAATTAAAATAACTCTGGGAGTTGGGCGGCAAATAAATAAATAAATAGATAAATAGATAAATGGATAAATGGATAAATGGATAAATAGATAGATAGATTGTTGTTGTTAGTTGCGAAGTCGTGTCCGACCCATCGCGACCCCATGGACAACGTTCCTCCAGGCCTTCCTGTCCTCTACCATTATAAATGTTAGAAGCTATCAATCAATCAATCAATCAATCAATCCATACAGCAATAGAATAAAAAGGTTTCCTACTTTCCAGTCTGTAATGGTTTGATAAACCCTTATCACCATTTTAAAAGAGAGAAAAATATAAAATACAAAGTAACTATGTTAGTTAATAAGTTTAACAATATTACAAAGTGCAACTGACCCTCACTCCTCAGACTATTGAGTAGCTGGACTAGATTCTAAACAGAATTGGATAGGTGCTTTGAGGTTGGCTGTTTTCGTGCACACCTTTCATTACCAAACTAGGCAATATCATCAGTGCCAGAGTTAGCATAAGCTTTAGGGTAGCACTGATGATATTACCTAGTTTAATAAGGAAATGTAGGCAAGTAAACAACCAACCTCAGAGAGCACCAAGGATCCCTCAGTTCAACCTACGAATATCCTCTTATATTGGTAAATACATTCCATCTCCACTAGATGACACAAGAGACCCATATTTGCTATTGTAGGCTTTTTGGGATCAAAAGGCCTTTTCTATTCCAGTTCCAAGATCCTAGGCTCAAAGCTTCTACCCTAATATTATAACAAAGCAAGTTTACCACTGTCTAAAAACTCTCTACCTTTATTTTACTATTAATGCATTGATGCCAGAAAAAAATATTCAAACATCCCATGCAAATCATCACATCCCATTTTCATTAATGTATCGATTCTGTCATGTAACAGGACCAGACTCTCCAAATTCTTCTGTCTTTGCCAAGACCACTAGATGAAGCCAAATATTTGTCCTTCCTCCAAGACACTTGAGTTATGACAAGCCAAAGATTTGGGTTTAATATATGAGATTCTCCTCCTCCCACTTTTCCTCCAATCTTTCAAACTCCTTGTCCAAGTTTCCACATTGGCTCTTCATTCCTAACCTAATCTGTTGAAAAATGATCCTGGTACTATATATGAACCAGGCAAGATCATGACCCAGCTCAAAGCATCGGAGTGCAGAGAAACTTGGACAAAGTGGGTAAAAATGCCTTGATGACATTTTGTGAAATTATTATTTTAGATAAACCCTTTCAATTATTAGTATGCAGAGATTATTAATTTTCCATATAACATTTGACAAGCATTCATCACTTCAAAAGGTAATGCATGTCAGTTATACAAATTTTACCCAATCTTGCAGTAGGTTACAATGAACCACCTTTTTCTGCTAACTGCTAGAGCTACATGAAAGGTATTGTATTAAACCACAATTTCTTACAGTTACGAATAAACTTGTATTAGTTAGGTTCACTTACTTTACTATTCAGTAAACAAGTTTTCACAAACCACCATGGCTGGCTTTTTGCAATGCATAAACAGGAACCACAATTCAGACTGTGGTTTAACGCTGTGTCATGAGTATTTTTTGGAGTGGAGCAGAAGGACAAATGACATCCCGAACAGCTTGATCTTATTGTATGAATGACGGGATTTACATCACTTGCATGATAATGTCATAAGACAGGAAATCTTAATTGTTCAAAGCAGATCTCTTGCACTAAACACAGCAACTTTGTTGGGAGTGAAGCTTTTTCACTTTCTAAGTGATGTACACAGGTTTGCACTGTCAGTGAGTCTCTGAACATTGAATTTAATTAAGGCTGCTGAGTATCCTGTATGTGTCATTACACTACGTATGTTGCAGGCAACAGCGTATCAGGTTGCATAGTATTCTCTATATTAGAGATAATAGCATGTAAAGAATAGCCTGAACATGCTTGAATTAAAACTGACAAGAATATTGACAAGAATATTTAAAACGATTGCTACTGTCTTTTCTATTAGCTAAAAATGCATGAGACACGAATATAATGGAGGCCAACAATTTAGTTTATGAAAGCCTCATTTGACTGAAGTCATGGTTTGTGATAGGCTGTGTCCATGCACTCATCTGGGGAGTACCATAGCTTGTAGAAGACCGCAAATGGGAAAGAGGTGAAGCAAAAAATGAAAAGAAAGGAAAATAGAATTTACTCTAAGAGAAAGATGAAGGGTATGAGAGAGAGAGAGAGATAAACAGACAGACAATGTTCCATCAAGTCATCTGCAACTCCTAGTGACTATATAGAGCAGTGATGGCTAACCTTTTTGTCGTCACGTGC
>JANHJO010007628.1:0-11810 GCA_032468235.1 Pseudoxyrhopus heterurus | reverse complement strand
GGTGGGATTCGATCAGCCAAACTGCTGATCTGCTGTACTGCAGTACAGTGATCTTACCACTTGAGCCACACAGCTCAAATATGAAAAAACACCTTCACAAGCAAACATTTATGCTACTCAAACAGCGTTTACATCTAAACCCATCATCCCTTTCTTCTTCAGACTAACACTTCTATATTGTTACAATCCATGCCAGAATTTGGAGACAGCTTGCTCCGATGTGCATACTTTATCTAGACATCTTCTGCTGGCCAAGCAGAACAATGATGTTTTTTAGAAACCAACACCATATCCCCAGCCTGTGATGGCAAAATAGTATTTCACTCTAAAAGTTCCCTTCATTCTGCCCCCACCCCATCCCCGCTCTAACTGATCAAATCCATACTTAACAAAAGCTCATGTACGCAAAACAAAATGATCTTCAAGGAAATACCTCATGGGCACTCTTCCCATTTGCCTAAGAAGAATGAATATTGCATCACAATAACACAATAGCTTTGTATCTCTCTTCCCTTGAGGGAATTCTGGAACAAAAGCTGGCAATGGGACATTTCAGAGTACTTAAAACAACCTGCCTCCAGCTCTGCTCTCTCTTTCTCTCTCTCTCTAATGGCCGCATATTAGAACAGACATCAAGGCCTTTGCTTCTCCCCGCCACATGCATCACTACACCAAACCTCTAATCAGCAAACTGGTCAGGCTGCTACATCTTCTTTCCTCCTCACAAGTATCTTGGGACATGGTTTCTTTGAGCTTTATTACTGTAATTATGTGTCAAGCCTCTGGGTACCATATTAGTGATGGTACATCTTTTTCTTAAATGTCTCATTTCATCCCCAATTGCGGCCTTCCCCGTGCACCTGAGACTGCCCATCCATTATTCACCAAGTTTTAGAATCCCAACCTACCCAATCATCTCTTCTCTCAACCGACAGCCTGTTTGGGAAAATGTTATTTGAACTACTAGATGCTACAAAGTGTACTCCACATCCCAGACTACACTGAGTGGCAAGAAGTCCATTATAACACACGAGTGAGAAAAAGATATATGATTTAGACCCTAGGGGTATTATAAATAGAGAGCCCTGACTGTTTCATTCTGCAGTGGTAGATCATCTTCATTATCTTCCCCATTATTATGGCTTCTTGCGCCTGCAATAAAAGCAACAGATCTATCCAAGCCGTGTCCTTGACTCTTACAATGTTAGCTCCTGAGCTGAGTTTCCAGAGGGAAATTTATTGCCACGTTCTGAGTGAACCTTCAACACTACATAGACTAAGACAGAAATCTGACATATTTATATGCAGCATATTCTCAGCCATGAATAGTACTATGCTATTGATTGAAAATGCAGTTAAAAAAATTATCTGTTGCAGACTGTGAATTTTAAATAATGACATGGGTAATAAACTACCATTATTTAGATACCAATCCTGATGACAAGGAAACATCCCTTCTGTTGATTAATCTTCTAATCAATCCCTCTGGCCTGTATGTCATCATTAAAGGTAGTTGGTTTCTTTTTCTAATTAGTACCCCTGCACCATGAGACCATCTCCATGCAAATAGTGAGAATGCCTTGAGAACTTGTTAGATGCCCTGGTGATACAGAGAATACTACCTCTAATATAATTAGCCCTACAAGGCTTTGTGGCAATATCCTGTCCTTAAATCTTTAAGTATTAAGAATATCATCTGATTGCATAAAGAGAAAATTGCACTGCTATTCCACAATATCTTACCCTAATATTATTTTTAAACCAAATGTTCACAAAATAGGGAATCATCTATATAAATAATATCTAGTATGACACTACGGTCCATCCAGCAAATATAATAATTCAGAATTCTGGAAACCATTGTTCCCAGTGGATACATAATGCATTTTGCTTGTCCTAAAAAAGATAAGCTTTCCATCATGAAAGTGGTATTTTTCTTTAAAAAAAAAACCCACTGGCCCTATTACAGGTTGTCCTTGACTTACAACTGGTTGTTTTACAACCGTTTGAATTTTTGATGGCAAAAACAAACACCCTTTCAAATGAATGGGTTTTCTTAATGACTATGACATTTGCTTAATAACTGCCATGATAAATTACTTCTGGTCACATAGGTGCCTTGATTTACAACTGTAACAACTTACAACTGGATTTCTAGTTCCAATTATGGTCGTAAGTTGAGGACTAGCTGCAACAAAGGGAGGCCTTGTGCACTTAATATACAAATAGATTATATGGAAGGATTCTTAATGATTCTTTGAATAGGTACTTCACACTTAGAAGATTAAAAGACTTGACCTTATCTGCCCATGATACACAATTAATGCCACTTTGGGGGGCACTAAAAAAGCAGTTACTTTCCAAATCATAAAAGAAGCACTCAGCAGGAGAGTTTTTGATAGAACACTCTAAACACAAAAAGATGTGAGAAATATTCCATTCACAATCTACTGGGAAACATGTTTCTCTGTTATGCATTTTAGAAAACTTAAATGAATCACTCAAGACCAGCAACGGCATTCCAAACTAAACCAGCAGGAAAACCATATTTACTTTGAAAATACTTCAAGATCTTAAAAAAAGGAAGGAAAAAAGAGAAAAGATACCCTATGCCTTATACCTGATTTTCAGAAAAATATACTGTAGAGGCATGGGTGGCAGCAGAAATGGCCCAACAGAACTTTTGCATAAATTCAAAAGAAAAAGAACCTTTATATAATCTTCCCTTCACCAAATTCCTCTGGCTATTTTTTTTTCAAATTGGGTATGCCAGAAAGGGGATAATGTTTATGCATTTTCCCTTTGATTAATCTTTTTTTCAAAGGAAGCAACCTTTATGACCCTATGTTCAGAAAAATAATTATCTTTACTGCCCCCAAACAGCTGGAGCCTATAACTATTATGCTAGCTTCCAGAATATGTTAACTACCAACATTTACTATGGATGAATCAGCCTAGGGCCCCTGGGCTCCTGAGGTTAGCTTTGACTGAATCTAGGGCTGTGTGGTTAAAATACTTCAAATCCAATTCTTATATTTTAAGTATAACAGAAGGCTTAAGAATTGCTTTTATGAATAGCTACTCTGAATTGCTATGTTTACAAGATTTATAAATGCCTCTCTCCAAAGGTTTAGAAAGGTGAATAATTTGTGGTGACAAATGTTATAGCTTGGTTTATTTTATTGTATTTGCCCACTGAAATAAACAAATATGAAAAAACACCTTCACAATACTGTTTAGACATATAGAACCCATTTTGTTCAGAATAAATAAAATTTCTTAGATCAAGCTATATATGCAAAAGATGCAAACTCCTAATAGATATTTATAATATATGAGAAACTGTTTATATGTGTGTTAAGGTTATCTAGTAATAACAGTATATCAGGAATTAAATCAGAAAAGCTGAGATATGGTATTTTTTCTAAATGACAAGCTTAGTTTCATAAATTACTATCACAGGGGACAAGTGATACAAAATGCATCATGTCATCACAACACAAACATTGCAGCTTACGTATCTCCATCAAACTGCAAGTATGTATGAGTGGGATTTATTTCATGGCATCATTCTGCATGTAGTCTCATTTTAATATAATCTTGATTTGCTGTTGATACCCACGATCAACCCAGATCCATTTCCATATTTTCTTAATAATAAGGTGCAGTAGTCAGCTAGTGGAAATATGTTGCATAGATGGCAAATTTGGTGCTGTTATTTTTCAGATGGCAGATGAGAAAAGTTTACAATGGGAGAAATATTACTATAGAAGATAATTTGGTCTTTTAATGGGCTTTGTCACACACACGCACACTGCTGATTCTGATAAGATAATCCAAAGCATTATTTTGGTAGCATATGATGCTATATGATAATTTGCATAGTCTGTTAATTCTCCTGTCTTTGATATTTGTCTGCAGACTTATTTTATGAATTTGACAGCTGAAATGAAGTCCAAATGTTGCTTTTTGTTCAATTAAAAATCAGTTCAAAGAGAAAATAGGTAAATCCAGATTTCACTGCAGTAAACTAAAAATGGATCATCAGACATCTCAGTCCAGACCCCTGGATTCTCCCTATTCTATACCTGTTAAACATCATGACCTATTTTCTTGGGCTATTCTGTCTCATTGCATTTGTTCAAGGTTACTGATATTATTTATTATTCTATTCCTCCTGCAACACAAAAGTAATGGATGGAACTTGCACAAGCTAGGGTGGATTCAAATGTTGTTTTTGTTCCATACAAAATATTATGAATTAGATATCATAATGGATAATATCATCGTGTCATAAACAAAATGAATCACACTTTTTAGTTTTGACCACATAGTGTCTTCAACTGCAGAGACTGACATCTTTTCAATCAACTGTTCTTCAAAAGATTTCTCCTTCTATTGGAATCATTCAGGCATTACTGTGGGCCAGATGATGTCAGAACTTTTGCCATCCTCACACCATGAACTTTAAAAGAAGTTCAGCCAACAATGTATCACACACAACTATCTCAGATTATTTAGGATTATCATAGCAACTATTCTAAGTATTTGCCTCCCAGTAATTCAACATTTTATTAAAGGGGAGGGGGGACCCAAAGTCTTAAATGTTTTTCAAATAAGCACAAATCTACACGTACTATAATGGCCCCTACTGTCATTCTGTTAGAT
Organism: Pseudoxyrhopus heterurus; assembly: GCA_032468235.1. Classification (NCBI taxonomy): domain Eukaryota; kingdom Metazoa; phylum Chordata; class Lepidosauria; order Squamata; genus Pseudoxyrhopus; species Pseudoxyrhopus heterurus. The sequence continues at coordinate 7,142 of JANHJO010007628.1, read as the reverse complement.
CAGCAAAGAGTTATTGAAGATCCCAACTCATAAACAAAGATATCAGCCAAAATAAATTTGAGAAACTCTTAAGTATTATAGCTTTACAAGTTCAGATTAATCATTGATAGAAGAATATAAAAGCACAGGAGGTGAGTGGTCATAATGTTCGGAAGGGGGAGCAAATGTTCGGAAGGGGGAGCAAATGTTTCATGATAATTCTGAAATAAAGCTCTATTGTTTTCAATGATCACAGAAATGCTCTCCTCTACCTACTTATCCTGTTCAGAGATTGTGGTAACATGTATATTAGATTGACTAGCCACTAGACAATCAGTAAACAGTGTTCTCCTTTTTCTGTTGCATGTGAAAGCAAGGAAGTTGTTGGGCGATTGAATAACACAATATGTGGCTGATAAGCCATGCAGTCATCTATAACAAAACCTCAAGCTACAAGAGCTTCTTTGCATGAACAAAGAAGATAAGGAACAGGAATGCTTTCTGACAATGTGAGTTGTTAACATAACAAGCTCTTTGTCATTTCCACTAGCAAGCAAGGGGAGCAGTATATGTTCCCATGATTCCTGAAGTCTAAACTTCTGTAATGCTGATGAGCATTCATACAAATGGAAAGGAGCTAGTTAGACCATTGTTCATTACCCTCCTCAGTGCAGGAATCCAAAACTCTTTTGAGGTGGTCACAAAAGGGCTTTTTTCAAGAGGCAACTGGACTTTCTGGTTTTTCTTTGAAGACCAGAAAGTTTTGCTTCTCAACTAAGTGCTCAACTTCTCAGTGAACCAGATCATGGTTGTCCCAAAGGTGCTGACCTTTGGGACAACCATGACCTGGATGACTGAGAATCTCCAGAGTCTTTTGAAGTGGGTGACCAACTAACTCACCAAGTAAAAGTTTACCCCCTCCTTTGACAATTGGTTCTGGGGCATTTTTTTATATCTCTTTACTAACACTTCCATGGAAAGGAAACCCAACTTGAGAAAAGCATAGTCAAATTTCTCTTTAAAAAAATGAATATCTTTACACTGATTATTATTTTAATGTACCCTTTAATGTCAACTGTGAAGGGAGTGCATGGGCAAAAAAACCTTCTCTGACATGATTAATGGATCCATTTTTGAAATCCAGGCACCTTTAGAAGAGTTTTCCTGATGATCTCAGTGCCCAGTCAAGTTCATATCAAGATAGGTGGTTGCTTAGATTTTTAGAAAGTTTTGATAGTTGCTTTGAAACAGATAAACCTTTTCAAAACCAGGAGTCACATGGACGCTATGATAACAATCAGTAGCAGCACTTCAAGAGAAGTCAGAAGGTCTCCTATTCATTTTTATACAAGGTACAAAACTGCCAGAGACCACATTCTGGGACATGTTTCATTCACATGAGCCCTACAAAGGGATTGGTGGTTCTGAGGGAGATAAGAAGAGCCCATTAACGCTCAATGAAGCTTTTTATTTTTTTTGTTCAGCTTATGCAACTAGCAACTCCACTTGGCACTATCACTGCTCATCAAACACTTTGCTAGGATATAATATACATCAGTTGTGGTTTTCTGAAGAGACTGTATATCTGCTTATCCCCCAAGAAAGCACCTTGTCCTGGCAAGGTGAAAAATTGGCTATATGCATGAGCAGTGAACAATATTTGAATTGTATGTTGAGGCCAACCTCTAAATATATAGGCAGAGCCCATTTGCAGTCCCAAAGGACTAGATTAGGTTTATTTTATTACTTATTATTTATTAAGCAAATTTATATAGGTGTCACTACAATAAATGACTCTGGGTGGCTCACAATATTATTACATTTAATATTGTATACACACATATACTACAATTTCTGAAACTTTACGTTCTTTTTTGTGTATATTATAAATTGTTTATTTTTATCTGCTAAGAAGAGTGAGAAAACCTCAATCAAACCGTTATGAGTACAGATCTACCAATAATAATTCTTTTGGATGAATTAATACAAAATGTACTACAAGGACATGCAACGCATGGAAGAAGAAAAACTGTCTGCCAGTTAGGGACTTGTTAAGAAATGGCTTGCAATCTCATAGATGTTCAAGCACCTGCAAGGAGAGAAGTATGTTCTTTCTTGTTTGTTTATAACCCACCTTTATTATTTTTACAAATAACTCAAGATGGCGAACATATCCAATGCACCTTCCTCCTCCTATTTTCCCCACAACAACCCTGTGAAGTAAGTTGGGGTGAGAGAAAATGACTGGCTTAAGATCACTCAATTGACTTTCATGCTAAGGCCAAATTAGAAATCATGACTGCCCACTTTCTAGCCAGGTGCCTTAACCACTAGACCAAACTGGCTCTCTTATAGTTATATAAGTTTCTACTTTTTATGCAAAATGTGCAACACCCTTTGCAAGCTATTATTCTAACGGTGACATGGAAAAGTCCAATCTGTTGATGACCTTGATATGCAGCTGAAATTGAAACAGTATTTCATTGTTTTCCATCAAAAAAAAAAGTAATTCAGATACCAAAGAAGCTTTATACGATCAATGATACTGGTAATTGAATTCCAAAATATCTGAAGGACACCAGTTGGGGAAGGCAGTTTTATAGGGTCCATACTACAAACAAAATAATAAATATTACATAATCCACAAAAAATAACTATATTAACAATATTATTCATACCTCATCTCACAGTTAAAATGTTGTTATCAATTTAAAGAATCTACTGCAATCATAAAAGTGATACCATAACAAATCATACAAGATATTCTAAGTCTGTATGTTACAATGTTAATGAAAATACCTAAAGAAGAAACGAAGAACTTTAAAAGATAACTGGCATCCAAAATCCTGATCTGCATTATACGTTTGGAGCAAGTTTCAATCAAATTCCCAAGTTCCATCTATATTTGGTTTTAAACCAAATTATCCCATAATCTGATAAAAAGAACAATTCTAGGGCTTGGATATAGTGATTTACTTCCCAAAAAAGCAGAATTTTTGAAATATGAAATAAGAATATAAGGTATAGTTTCATTTCTATTTGCTTTCTTACTGCTCTTGTGTGTCATGCATGCACCTGCGTGTACACACACACACACACAAAACAGCTTTCCCCTTCTTTTCCCGTTTGATTTTTTGCTTCTGAAACCCTGAGAGGAGAGGTAGAAACCGCTTATTTCCTTAGGATCCATTACTAGTAGAAACTCACTTTGAATCAGAGCTATATTCTCTAGTAATTTACATTCTCCCTGCAGGAAGAAGGATCAGGTCAGGCAGTTGCACAACCCAGAAAACACAAAGCAAGCATCAAAACATGTCATCTTTTTCTTTCTCCCCCTCCTCCCCCCTGCATGAGAAAGGTATAATTATCTAAAATCACATATACAGATACTTGCAACTTGCTAAGAGTCTTTGGCAATGAGAAGCCTCACAATGAGACACTCACTGGCAGTGTAAAAGAGACTGTGTTCTGTTTAGCTAAAAATGTAGTGATAAACTGGTGCTTGAATGGATAATTTTGCAGAAAAGATGGGAGTGGGACCTTAATGAAAGGTGCTTCAATTTTACCAAAGGCTCTAAATTTGCTTATGACACTTAGAAACTGTTAGCCCATCTCCCCATACAACACATTATCCAAAGAAGTTAGCTATTATTAACTTCTCCAGCCTAGATTGCTAACTCTTGAATAATTGTCAATCTTTCCAAGGTTGCGAGAGAAGTTGTGTAACCATGAGGGCCGGGGTGGACCAGAAACTCCTAGATGGTGATTATTAACCTCAGCCTAACTTCTGTTTCTTGCCTCCTTAACTACATAAAATATACAAAGGATTTATTATGACTGTGCACTCAGCATTTCCTAACCTAATATCCAGAGGTATTAATCCACAACTCCCAGAATTCTCAACAAAGTTGTCCAACTCTATGTCACCCTGTATCTTCCCCTTTTCAATGCTTTGATATGCTGAATCACAAAGTGGACAACCATATTAAGGTATGCTGTGTTATATCAGGGGTGTCAAATGTCGTCACAGCGGCATCATGTGATGTATCGGGACTTTTTCCCCCTTCGCTAAACTGGGCATGGGTGTGGCCAGCACTTGACACATCCGGCCCATGAGCCGGGAGTTTGACAGCCCTGTGTTATATACTGTAAATCCAGCTAAGGTGATTACTGTATAGCTCAATGTGTGATGCAAATCTAAGAAATTGAATTAATTCAGAAAACCATGAATCTATTAAACATAAGTAGGACTATGCCATAATCATGGAGAAGCAGAAATAATGGCAACAGAATAAAAAAAATGCCTCCAATGATAAATTCTCCTAACATTCCTAATTGCATCCCAGGTTAATTGGTTGCATGTTGTGGTAACTCCTTGTTGCTTTGGCAACAAACTGCTGCATTTTGCTACACTAACTGATCAGCCTATAATGCAGAAAAACAAAACTTATTCTCAAGCTAACTAATGTATGCATGATATATATATATATTGCTAGAGTTGAGTATAAAGGGCATACAATGAGAAGCTGTTTTGGTTCTGGTCTGCTACTGTAATATATGAAAAAAGTCTTTCCCAAATACTTTTACTTTCTAAACATTATGCACAGCTTTTTAAAATGAAGTTGCAACTTGTCTCACTATTCTTGCAGAAACTATCAGTGAGATGCTTATAAAATCAGATTTTCTAAGCATCATATAGAGAGAGGTAAAATGGTATAATGACAAATATAAAACCAGCACATTAAAAATATAAAAGTGAAAAGCAAACCTAATATAATCACCAAGCAGTCTAATAAAATACCAAGTTTCTAACATATATTAAGAATTGAATACTGTTAATGTAAAGGATCAAGATAATAAGATTAAAAGAGTTTAATAGAAATTTAAAGAGTTTAAAAGACCACGGAGAACAAACAAGTAGGCAGTATTATTGCAGGTCAGTTTCTCTGAGAAGTGTTCATAAGCTCTGGAGTAAATCTATTGGAAAGGTGACTTTGAAAATTATCTTAAGGCACAGAGAATAAGAGAGGTACAGAGAAAAGTGACCAATCAGACATGTTTTCCCACTCTCTCTTTTCTGAATGCTACCTTTAAAAAAAGTATGCATTTACATCCATTTATTTTATGAAGATCATTGTAGTATTTATCCTGTTAGATAAAATAAACTGGTTAAAAGATGAGATTTATGCTTGCTTGGTCATTTGGGTCATTTGGCTGACACTCCTGGCTTCTATGATTGCATGGCTTATAAGTTATCTGCTAGTTTTCCAATTGCAACACGACAGACTCCAGGGAAATTCTACATCACACAAATTCTACATCAAACAACAGGAGTTCAAGAGAGCATAGTGGCACGCTCTTAATTGCATGCAATGCAAGTCAAGGGAGAAACAAGTTAGCTAAGCAGGTGTATTACCTCAAACTAAGTGTTGCCAGGACTACAAGATAAGACTCAGTGGAGAAAACCATGTTTACTACAGTCGGTCTAAAGATTCCAATTTCCCATATTAACCCTTGAGAATTTGAAACAGTCAACTAATTGTATGCCATCCTCAAGATACTGTTGTCTTCTATAACATTGTGCTGAACTTGAACTGATGATTCCTCCAAGGGTCAATGGGGTGAGTTGTTATGGTGCCTTGGTGGGGAGGGTATGTTGCATTTTCTGCTGTTGTTTTTACTGGTTGCTATGTGTTACCTAAGATCATTCTGAGAGATAGACAGCCATATAAATATATTTGTTTTTCATAAATAAATGCTTTCTACTTCATGCTACAATGTGGCTCATTTGATTTTGGTGCAGTGTGTTCTGTGAAGCAAGTTTTCATGTATGATCATTAAACCTTCACAGCTTTATTTTATCTTCAGCTTTAACTGTTATATACACACAACACACACACAATGCATACTGCTGCAGTTACTGCTGTTTACAATGGATTTAATATTTAAATTACCGTATACTTCAATATATTTGTACTCTTTTTACCACAGGCTATAAACAGCCAATTAAAATGAAAGCATAAATCTCTTTACACTGGTTTTATTCCATTCTGGGCTACATATATCATTGGAACAGCAGTGTTTTGAAACCAATCAAAACTCTGTTTTGGAACTTCTTGAGCTGACATCAGACCACAGATTGTTGCATCTCAGGCTGGCAATCACTGGGAAATTGGAAGCTATTGTAGAGGATTTCAGATGAGGAAGGGATGGTGCAAACATGTTAAGAATACAACCGAAAAGATAATTTAATGTATTCAAATACCATTCCAATTGGAGGAAGGAAATTGCTGTATAAAAAGTAGGCCACACCAATTCCGATCTCATTTTCAAATCATTAGCTATTTTTGGCAAGATAAAGAAGAGAATCCTTATTGTTCATACTTACAGGAGAGAAATCCACTTGAAAAACTGTTCTATCACAGATTTGGCAAGGGCTACTTAATTATTATACAATAAACTTGCTTCATCTTTTAAATACCACAAGACACTAGGTTGCTTTTGTCACAGAAGTACACTCTAATGTGGTTACTAAAAGTGTAATATTCGGATCCAAAATGAGCAGGGAGGTCTATTCACATTCAAACCAAAACTTTTTACACCCAGCTGGGAATACAGAGGTCAGATGAACAGGGAAAAATAACAAAGTTACAGGCACGATTCCTTTCTCGTTTGAAATCCTCTGCACATTCTGCTAACCAACAGAACACAACTAGATACATCTCTGCATCAGAAAGAGATTTATAGAGAGAGCTTTATGTAATGGCAAGCCATTTCCAAAAGTGTTGCAAGGAGTTGTCTTGGCAGCTACCAGGAGTCAAAATTGCCTTATATGTACACTCTTATGTTTTTATACTGCTATGACAATAAAAATACAACAAAAAGCAAGAGCACTAAAATTGCTATATATGTGATAGGTAGATAGGTAGATTGGTAGGTAGGTAGGTACGTACGTAGGTAGGTAGATAGATAACCAGCAGGCAGGCAGACATGTTTGGAAAGCCTCACTTGAAAACATTATCATAGCTTGGAGAAGACACAAGGAAATCTGTATATCTCATAATTTTTATCCTCCTATTGTCTCTTAATCAGAATCAGAATCAGAATCAGAATCCTTTATTGGCCAAGTGTGAATGGACACACAAGGAATTTGTCTTTGGTGC
>JANHJO010007627.1:633733-651855 GCA_032468235.1 Pseudoxyrhopus heterurus | reverse complement strand
GTATAAGGCTGCATGTATAGGTTCAGTTGTACATTCATTTAGAGTCCAGTTAATGAAGGGCAAATTGAGATCACCAACAAAGTTGAAGTGGTTGACATTGGGAAATCCTACCACTGGCTGGAAAGGCTTTACTACAAAGACAACACTGAGGCTCTGATCATAGTAGCATTGATCAGACACTAAGCATCAGATCCATAGAAGTGGGAATCTACTGACTTAAGGTGCAGACTGTGCAGAGAGGCCTCAGAGACAGTCCAAAGCACAGCAGTGATGCAGGAAGGAGCCAAGTGAGAGCAACATCAGGAAGAAGGAGTATGAGAAGCTGGTGAAGTTCCAGGTCCTGAAAGATCAAGTATAGAGGTTATAGCCAAACTAAAATATACAGCACTGGAAGAACATCTGGGAGAAAGAGAAGACACATAACACCAGTGTAAAGTGGCTATAAGATCTGAAAGCAAGCCACAGCAAGCTCCAGAACAGGGGAAGTAAAGTAAAAGCCAAAGTGGTTCCAGTGGGGTAGGAGCACTCAGAGTTGAGTTTCCTTAGCTGGGAGTGTGGATCCAACAGATCCCAGGAACAAAATCAGAGTTCTCTGTCCAGAAGGATGCAGTGCTAGGAACAGCTAATATACTGCACAGAACACTCAAACTCCCAGGTCTCTGGTAAAGGATCATAATTGAGGAAAACTCATACCACCCATAGGGGTAAGCAGGGATTTTGGTTTTTTTAGAACTTTGCATGAATAAAATGCCTGATAGTGGGTTTTAGTTTTATCAAAAATTACACAGAATCCAAAGGACCCACTTGCTTTTAGTATTTAAGTTAATTTGTTTCATCACTCCAAAGATGGTATGTATTTTCTAAATGCCTACCGTAGAATGTGGATGATATCTGTTAATCAAACCATCAGGCATAGAGGGCAATTATGGATCAGTGGCCCAGTAGAATAAAGCCACTGACTCAGGCAGGAAGCAAGAAAATAAAAGTAAACTCTTGAACTTAGAAAGATTCTTATTTCAGGATCTCTGGGAGTCTGTTTCTGTTAACAGGTTCTTTAAAAAGATGTGCTATTTAAAACAGTTTTTTTTAAAATAAAATCTAGTTTTCTTTAGTTTTCCTGCTTATAGAAGCACAGCTGTTCATATACACAGATCTACAGCTACTGAGCTGTGTCAGATGCTACTACAGTGGTACTTAAAAGTTTGTGAATTCTATTGGATTTTCAATATTTCTCATAAAAATATCCTTAAACTACATAAAGAAAACCCAATTAAACAAAAAAATCCAAAACATTATACCTGTTTGTTTATTTATTGAAGAAAATGATCCAAAACTACATATTTTTGTGTGGCAAAAATATGTGAACCTTTGTTTTCAACAAATGATGTGCTCCCCTTGGTCAGCAATATACCAAGGCATTATAAGGTGGTACTAACACTTTATGTGATCTTGATTCTACCCCTCTGTTAAAGCAGCTTAGGACTGAATTGGCTTTTTTGACAGCTGCAGCGCACTGCTGGCTCATAAAGGTAGTCCTCGACTTACAACCACAATTGAGCCCAAAATTTATGTTGCTAAGTGAAACATTTGTTAAGTGAGTTTGTCCTATTTTATGACTTTTCTTGCCATAATTGTTAAATGAATCACTGCAGTTGTTAAGGTCCACCGTTGTTAAGTGAATCTGGCTTCCCCATTGACTTTGCTTGTCAGAAGTTCGCAAAAGGGGATCACATGAACCACTTTCCAAGCATCTGAATTTTGATCGTATAACCATGGGGATGCTGCAACAGTCGTAAATGTGAAAAATGGTCATAAGTCAATTTTTTCAGTGCCACTGTAACATTGAATAGTCACTAAACAAATGTTTGTAAGTTGAGGACTATCTGTATTTAAGTGAGTGTCCACTAGGACTCATGTAGCTTTCCAAACATACCATTTTGGGTCATTTTTTTCAAAGAAATTAATAAGTATAATGTTTTTGACTCATTTGTTTAATTGAGTTCTCTTTTTCTAGTTTTAGGATGTATGTAGAATAGATCATATTTTATGTCATATTTATGCAGAGTTACTGTAAAATTCAACAGGTGCTTAACATGAACTGTTAAGCACCACTGTGTTCTTTCTACTTTAGTGATGGGGATTTTGTAATTCTTTTGAGATTCCTATCCTTCATCCTCCAAAAGAGCAGAAATTGCCAAAAGTGACAATGCAATTGGTCAATAGATCTGAGAAAGAAAGAAAAATATTGACATGTAAGGTATTATTTAGACTGACTGAAATTAAAAAAATAAACTCTTTAGAAATTTCAGTTCTGTCTGTTTAAATAATATTGTTCTATCATTACTTTTATCCTCTGTATTACGTGACTATTAACACTTTTAGATATAATCCCTAGGACCCAACATTGCCCTCTCCTCTACCTCTAATGGCTGAAAAGAAGCTAATGGGTGGAATGGTTTGTCAGGAGTATTGTGAGTGATTTTTGAGGATCGTGTTGTTTAAATTTGCTGCAGTTACAATAAATTCCGATGGTTGTTTTAAAAATAATGTATATTTTTGCCAGAATATATTTTGGAATAATCTATATAGAATTTAGAGAATTGTATGTTTATGCCTTTAGTTATTTCACCAGGATAACTAGAAGTTGGACTGAATCTGCTGACAAATCTAGTGTTACATCACCCTGGGTGGGTGTTGTGCATAGCTTTTTTACAGCTGTCATCTGTAAGACTGGCTTAACCTGTATAGTGAATAGTGATTCAGTACCTGATAGATTATCATAGATATTAAATTGTACAAAATGTTTTTATTTTTGCTTTATGTTTTGTTGTAAATACAATTCAGTAAGACTTTAAAAAACCCTGTGATGCTTATTGAATCTTAGGTATATTAATTAGGAAAATCTGTATTATAAAGCACACATTAGAATGGATAGTACCGACTGTAAATTCAAGAAAGATAAGGTATGGGAACCCATAGAAAATGGGTTACAACCTCTACTCTTATTTTATGTGTAACATTTATGCAGTACAAATTCCTCCTTTCTCCCTCCCTCCCCACTTCATCCCAAATAATAGCTAGCTTTAGACTCATAGCTGGTGTCAACTGTAAGTCTTATTATATCTTATAGCCTATTTGTAGAAATGCTTATTGTGTAAACAAAAATAGAAATTGACTATACGGCCACTGACTTACTGAAATATTTGGAAATAAGATGCTACTCTTTTATAAACCGTTACCGATAGCATGAATTTGGGTGGAAATGAAACTGTCATTTCAGTAGAAGGAAGTTCTTCATTGCACAGAAGAATAATGCTATCTCCTTTACTCATTGTTGATATATCTGGGTTGGGAGTAACTGAGGCTGGTTCCTCCGTAGGAGTACAATCACGCAGTGTGATTGTAATTAGACAGGAAGGAGGTTCAGTATGAGACACCAAATTGTTGTGATGTCTATTTTTTAACTCTGAGGGAATACTTCTCGTCATCCTTTGGATTATTGCATACAGCTCTTTGGCGTCTAACAGCTGTTACAAGTAAAGGTTAAACAATGGAAAAAGTTGGGTTTCCATTCTCTCTTGTTACTGGCAATTGCCAAGAAGCAGAATCCAGGTATTTGTATTATCTTATTTTATGTGTGTATGTGTATAATTGGGGTTGCAATATTCCAAGATAAGATAAAATTAGTTGTTTGGTGCACATATTTTTACAAATAACTCCTTTTAAATATATCTGATGTGAGAAAGGATTTAATGCTTTACTTTCTCTTCTTTCAAAGACAGCTTTGTGTAAGGTTGGCATAAAAATATGGAAGTTAGGCCTCTATTTCTGTATTCTGATACGCCACCGGTCTTACTTTGGCTTCACTTTAGGCATCTTTCTATATTTATATCACAGACTTCACTGAACCAGCGTGAGACTAGAAAGTTCTCTGTCCTAGAGGTAAAAAAGTAGACACAAAATATGTACTGTGGCTTCACCAGATATTTGCTTTGCATTCAAAATGTGGAAACATAGATAGATGAAACTAACATTTAAACAGAATAGTTTAAGGTTGAGGTCATTTAGAATTTGGTTTCCTATTATCAGATATCAGTTCTAGATAAAAAGAATAATTTTTCTGAATTTTACAGATGAAAATTACTATCATCTTTTAAAAAATTAATATAGACCAATACTAGCCTAACAATTTCAATTATTGTTCAAGAATAGTTTCTTTATGTTCAGTATTAATGTATACATGTCCCATACATTAATAACTGAACATTTAATCTTTATGATTGTTTACCAAAGAGTAAATGAGTTACATAGAAAGGTTTTTAAAAAAGTAGGAGCTGATGCTGTTAGCTCAAGTACTTCTTACTTTTGGTAAGCAATTTATTTATACCTTTTCATTCCACTAATGAAATGTCCAACAGAAAAATTCTAACTATTGCTTGTTTATTGCTTGATAAATGATATTAAACATATAAAATAAAGAATGTAAGGCTAAGAATAAGTCACACTTGAACTTTGGAGTAGTTCCTTTAATTTCTCGGGCAATACTTCTAATGAAGATTTCCAAATAAATAGACAAGTTTTTATTTCATTTTAATTAGATTTAGGTGGCTGCCCATCTCAGTTACACAATTCTGGAGTGCTAACAATATTAAAAATGATAAAAACATATACACATAGCAGTAACAAAAAAATTATAAAAGCGTGTGTGTGTGTGTGTGTTTTAATGATAGCGGCCCAGACCGTTATTGAGAACTTGCTGTTAAAACTTCCTTTTGTTAATACTTTTGTCATTTCTCATTTTGATAACACATGTACAGTGCAGTCCTGGATGCTAAAATTTGATACAAAATGAACTGATATTATTATATTTTTATATAGCCTTATAAGTGCCCACATATGTATATTGTACCATTGGTTGTTTGATTAAATTTCTGGACTGCTCATCTCTTCACCAAGTGACTCTGAGCCATTATTAGAATTCCCTTACAATATTCTTTATTATTTAGTAATTAATAGAAATAGCATAGAAAAGTAAGCATTTCCATCTTAGCAGTATATCATAATCAAATATTACTTTTATTATCCAATTCAGTTGGCATATGTGGGCTGGAAGATAAATAATTGGTAAATTGTATTGTTTCCATGAGACAATATATATGAATAATTTTCCAGTTATCGCCATGAATTAAACACTATAGTAATCTAAGTGTCCTGGCTGCTAAGGATCAAATCTAGGAAAATGTTCATCTAGACCTGAATCTTAGAGCATACAGTGCAGGTTGGGCAACATTGAGCAATGCCTTCAATCCATTTGTGGGAGAAATCTAAACAGGAACTGGTTTCAAGGAATATCTCTTGGCCTGTATCCCTAATATAACCCTCATTCACTCATTCTAAGTGACATTGCCTCTAATCCTTACAAGCTAATATTCAACATTTTGTGGAAGGACAAATCCAGTATAGAATCTGCTTGTGTTAAAAAAGTACACAAATATTTTTCTATATTCCAAATAGTCTGCTTTGTATATAAAAACCATCATAACTGTTCAGAAGTCCTTATTTGCTGCCATGCTGATCACCACAAAATTGTTTAGTATTCAGAGAGACACCAACACCAACATTTCTGTCTGGCATTGAGCAAGATCATATTCTCTGAGTCTGGAGGACTCGAGTAGAAAAAAGGCAAAATATGTAGGGGGGAAAGGGACATTTTTAAACATGTCTCTTTCCTTGCTTTGTGTATGTATGTGTGTATGTGCGCAGGCATGCATGTTCCTTCAAGTCAGTTTTGATTCCTAGGTACTACGAACATTTATTTGCAACGTTTTTAAGAAGGGTTTGCCATTGCCTGATTCCTGTGGCTGAGAGAAAACTTAAACCCAAATCACCCAACTGTCTTTATATCTAAGTCAGGATTAGAACTCATGGTCTCCCTGTTTGTAGCCTGATGTTTTAACTACCACCACAAATTGATTCTTCCTTGCTGTCCTACATAGTGTTAAAATTACTCATTTTTGAGATTAGCTGTATGAAGGAAGAAGTTTCTGCAAAATTAGAAGGAACCATATTATTTTTTCCACATTACCTGGTTGGAACAAACCCTTCTAGTGCGGAGAGAACAATTTTTAAATTGTGGTGGTGTGCTTACCACCCCTGATACTGTTCTGTCCAAACAGACTGTTAACTGGTTGTGGACTTGAACATGCAATTTCTTCAGTCTCTCCTGCTTTTCAGATGAGATTCCTAAACTGTCAGAAAGAACTCAAATTCTGTGGACCGTTGTATGGTTAATTTCATTTTAATTTACAAACTAGTATCTATGTTTATATCTGGAGAATCCTGAGAGGGTACAAAAAAGCCCCACAGCCTTTTTGTGATGATCCTGTTGCCAAAGATCAAACCATCTAACTTGTGTATGAGAAAGATGAATCATATCTTGTTTACTCAAAGCCATGATGATATTTAGCAATGCTGCTTTTCGGTTGATATCCCAAGGGCTCATGCGGTGCATCATAAATTTGCAATATTTCTTCTGTTTATAGTGCCTTTCGTATATTCGGATGGTAGCTGTTGTGTAACTTTTGTCATGTTTAACTGTCTCTCCTCCCTCCTATCTCATTCCACCGTTGTACTTTCTATGCTTCACTGCCAAAACAGGCAGCTTGCCAGGAAATTGTGACTCTTAGAGCTGCATTGAAAGTTAAGGGTAAAACATATAGCCAGAGAGATTCTGTTCCAAACGGAGATGTATTGAACAGTGATATCCTGTAACTTATTAAATTAGCTGCAGATCTGTGTTGTCTAGCACTGTCAAAACGGATACGTGGCATCTCCCAGTTTGTTTCACGCATAGTGCTATGCTGAAATCCAGCCAGAAAAAAGCAAAATTGCTTATATATGGGGGAAGGGAGCCTTTTAAAAAATAGGTAACGTGGATTTGACAGCTACAAATTTTACAAGAACATCCAAATAAGATGATGAGGTAAGTTTGTTAGTGCAGATATATGATAGTTTGACCTTAAATGTTCATAACTGTAAATTGTCTTGCTAAATACTAAATACTAGCTATTTAGATAATACTTGAATTTTGGAAGGGAAATCTCTGAGGTTAAAAGCAGTTAATAATGCTCTATCTTTGGATATATTTGTTCATTTTTTAAATATTTAGCATAATAATCCTGTACAAATGAAATGTTACTTTAATCTTCTTTATCCTATAAATCTAAAAAGAAAATCCGAGTAGTACCTAAAGATACAAAAAAACCTGTTAATGACTTTGTACTGTATTTATTTCATTAATGCAGAAAGCATTATTCCATGTTTGGATTGACTAATTCCTCTGAAATCTTTCAAAAATTTAACTGTAATTTGTTAACCTTCTCTTATGCATATTTTCAGTACTTTATTTAATAAAAAAATTCTATTACTTTTCTAAAGCATATTTCCCAAACAAGTAATTTCCTTCCTTCGGTTATATATTTAATAGTAGGACAATTAAAAAAAAAATACTGCAAGATCTTCAAAAGATTTTTCTTTAATTTTTGAAAGAAAATAACTGAATTGCTGTATTGAAACTGCAATTAGATTAGCTAATTGTTCAAGTTAGTGCATAGCACAGTAATGAGAGGAGCCAAACATCTGATATTCATGTATTTAGTATCATCAACAAATTAAGATCTGAATTTCTCAGAGTGATGCACTATTGTCTGAATGGGCCTTGCAGGAAATATGTACTGAAATCTCTTACAAAGGTAGAGCAGTGGCTGACTGGTGTATACATCATTGATTCTGGTAGTAACCTGCAGTCAAAAGTATTTCTTATGCTGATTACTACAATTGTTTTAAATAAACGTCTTGAAGGATAATATTTAGCTGAAGGATGTAACCAGGAGTGTCAAACTGGCGGCCCGCAGGCCAGATGTGTCATGTGCAGACCACGCCCACCCCAGCTCCGCAAATGGGAAAACATCATGAAACATCACATGACAGCCAAGTGACACCGCAAGTTTGATACCCATGATCTAAATTCTTCCTTCATTTCCTCCTTTGTTTTAAGTTTTGGCTTACTTTAAATCTGTACATGAGAGAGTAAGGCCAAGAGGGGAATTAGAGGAAGTCTGCAAGCCCAGGAAAGTTAGGTTCAGATAAGTTGCCCAAAGAGATCAGCATTTCTTAAATGCATTCAAAACCAAGGATAGACAGACATGAAGTTAAACTAAAGACAAGTAGAGAATGCATGGACACGAGAGAGGCAAGTGCATGGAATGACAACATTGTGATGTAATAAATAGTGTACTTACATGCTACTTAGAGGATGAAATGTTAAAGGAAGAAAGGGAAGTTTATGGAGATTCCCAATCATTTGGATCATGGTTGTCCCAAAGGTTCTTTTCAAAAGGCAACTGGACTTTTTGGTTTTTTGTTTGCAAACATTTTGCTTCTCATCCAAGAAGCTTCTTCAGAATTGAATTGTATATTACAAAAAGAATTGCATGTATTTTTTAATATAAAGTTGCTAGTCCAGGGATTGGTTTAAATTAATTTAAAGTACAGAATGCATTTTTATGCATTTATAAGGGACACAGTGGCTCAGTGGTTAGGATGCTGAGTCTTAGACTGTTAAAGGTCCATACCTTAACAGTTCGAGACCCGAGTGCCGTCAGACGGAATGAGCTCCCATCACTTGTCCCAGCTCCTGCCAACCTAGCAGTTTGAAAGCATGCAAAGGCAAGTAGATGAATAGGTACTGCATATAAGCATGCAGGAAGGTAACAATATTCCATGTTTTGCCATACGCTTTGCGCTGCGGCGTGATGTCATACTGGCCAAATGAGTACCAAAACATCTTTGGACAACGCTGGCTCTTTGGCTTAAGAAACAGACATGAGCACCGCCCCCTAAAGTCAGTCACGACTAGCAGGGGTAAAACTTGCAGGGACAACTTTACCTTTACCCTTTTTTGCGTTTATATATTAGTGGAATTAGAGTGTAATTTCTGTGGCATTTTTTAAATCAGAGATTATTTAATAATACAATGAGATAGGCTTGATTTTGAGAATAATTTTAATATTAAACAATTTATGTAATTAGTAGGCAAACTATCAATCCACAACCAGTATGCCACCTTCTTGGTAAATTGCTTTTATTTTCGTTGAGTTAAAAAAATGAGCATTATTTCATCCTTTTTTCTTTATTTTTGATTAGTATCTGCAATTTGTGTTAATTCTATTTGTACATATAATATAAATGAAAAATCTGGCCCTCTTAAAAATCTTTTAAATACAACTACTACTGCTAGCATCCAGCAATGTTATTGCATTTAGGAGATTAACAGCCCAGTTCTGTACAGTATAAAGTTATTCCCAGATGAGTCTACTGAGTCCAGTGGCATTTGCTCCAAAGTGAATGTGCTCAGGATCACTGTAAACGCATCTCGGTCATTTTGTCCATTGGCATGTTCCCTTAATAACTCTTGGATAGTTTGAAGCATATGTGTTCTTCGTGCTGTTTACTCAGGTTTCATATCAACAATACTTACTATTGGTTTTCTTACCTTTTTTTGGCAGGGTTTTTGTGAATAGAAGTCTAGCCATGGAAAAAATAAAGTGCTTTGGATTTGATATGGACTATACTTTAGCTGGTATGTATACAAATCTGTTTCATAACTGAGCCTTATTGCTAACAAAAGCAAGAATGTCTTACTATATTTTGGGATAGTAAGTGCTTATTTAAGGAACTACTTAAACTCTGTTTAAGCAGTTTATAGAGACAACTAAAGGACAGATAGCAATTGACTACATGCTTATCATTTTGTATAAATCCTGTCCATTTTGTTGAAGAATAAACATACTAATAAATGAACATAAATCACGCTCACTTCTATCTGCTGATAATAAATCCTGGTTATTTTTATCCTGGATCACATAGTCTTTAGAATCATATTGATAATTATGTTTCTATCAAGGAGTTGTTTCTTGTCTCTTTCCTTTGTGGGGCTTTCTTTTAGAATTGAGGAACTAAGGTTTCTGTTCCCCCCAACTAATGCCAGGCAGAGTTGACTGAAAAAGTAATTTTTCATGAAGGGACATTTTCCTAGTATTTATGAATAATAGTTCATATTTACATCTAGCTTCAGCAGAGGATGACCAATTATCCTAAAGCTATTACTGTTGCTTATATCTCCTAATTTCAGAAATATTTGTCTTGACACTCAGTACTTCTTGCAACCATTTGCAGAATAAGTTGCCCAAAAGTTGGCAAATAAATAAATGGTTATGCTTTTTAAAGACATTTAAATAATTGATAGTAATTAGTATTTTGAAGGTTGTGCACAAAAATTGAGTGTGTATTTCATTTTGGAAATTTTAAATCAGTTATTAACTTGTTATGGTTATATGCCCAAAGACACACTTATTACTTACATGTTGTTACAATAATCCCTGTTCTTTCTTTCATATTTTTTTTGTTTTTCCAAGGAATAAAAACAATTTTAGATATTCATAGCATTTTAAAGCTATTTTAAAGTTGCATTTTTGGTTGTAAGATTGAAAATACTTATATGTGCCTGGCTCTTTAACTCAATAAAAAATTGCTATGCTGTAATTTGTTTCTGTCATGTTCATAATTCTGTATATGTAATGGAAAGAAGTCATTTGAGGTGGTTTTGTAATCAGTTGTGTAGTGATAGTGGAGAGGTGTAACTTCTCATGTATGTGATTCAGAATCCATTGTGGAACTCAAGTTCTGATATATAACTTGATGACTGAGTAAAAGCAGAGCATTTTATTAGCATTAGGCCAGGACTTTATTATTATTATTTAGATATTACCTGTAGTGTTTGCTCATATTATAGAAGCAGCGCTTTTAGATTAGGAGTTTGACAGGTCTCTTCTGAGAGTGTCTTTTACAGTCAATCACTCCAAATCATGGTGTCAACATGAGGGTAGGCATTGATGAAAGCCCTGTTTTTGCTACCACTGTAGTTGACAATGCATTATTGCCTAAGTCTAAGACCTCTTTTTATGTATTTGGCCATGCAATAGTTATAAGTGTGTTAAATGTTACATTTCAGAGACAGAATGTTCCAAGGAATTCTGAAACATTCCATTCTTCCTCCGGACAGTGCTGATTCAGCTAGTCTGGAAATAGTCCCGCAATTGTTTGGAATTGAAATGTGTTTTCAAGATGTTTCTGGCTTCTATATCTTGCTGTTTAAGAAGATGGTTAAAACACATGTCTTTCCAAGCTTTAAATAATTAATTATTGTAAACGATTGTTTTAATTTCATTTTTTTGTTTTAATTTTTGCTTTGATTTTAATTACGTTAATTTTGTTTTCCAGACATATAAACTGATAGAAGTAGCTTGTGGTCTGGAAGAAAAATGGAATATTTTGCACATCCCTAACATGTTGCAGCAGTCTTGTGAATAAGCAGTTTATATTTCTAGTTTCTCAATACCTTTAATTGTAACCATACCACAGGTATTCTTGTGGTATTCGTATTACAGGTATATGTCAATCCAATAGGGTTGAGTCGAGGACAGATTTCATTCAAATTGTAATTACCAAAATCACTGGATTACTGAAATAGTTGCAGAAATGGTCTGAGTAAATGACTGTTATTCTAAAAGATTAATCGAAATCAATGTACTCGTTTCTTCAAATTTAGGAAATTGTATCCCCTACATAATTGTCATTTATCCTGTAAATTTTATCTAGATATATTAACACTCAGGGAAAAAAGAACAAACCATTTTATACCATTTTTTTTCTTGCTAGACCTTCCTATTTGTCATTTTTTTGATTCTAGGAAGATAACATCTGTTGCCACTTACATTGTGCATATAAGGTAAATGAGATATAAATATACAACATTGGCATATTCCTTTCCCATTTTGAACCATTTAGTTGCTTTATATTGCATTCTGATGGAAGGTTCCTGGTTATTATAGTAATTTTCAATAGGCAAATGAGGTTTCTGGTATACCATGTTTTTAAGGACCATCCATAGTATGTTTCAGACTATCCTGTCCAAAGCCATTGTATAATTAGTAAAACAAAAATAGATATCTTTTTGGATCTCTCCCTTTTTTCATTTTCCATTGGCTATTAGCCAAATATCTTGGGTGCCATCATCTCTTCTGAATCCATTTGTATATCTGGAAGTTTTTGTTCCATGTATTATAAAAACCTGAGTTGCAAAATATTGGGCATTATCTTATTAGGATGTTAAATTAATGCAATTGTTCATTAGTTAGAACATTCCTTAACATTACTTTTTTGTGGTACTCAAACATAATGGATTTTTTTCACTCTCTTGGCCACAGTTGTTTTCCATACTTGTTTACAAAATTCTTTAGCATCCTGTTATCAGATGTAAGAGTTAATTCTGCTGATATTTCGTCAATTTCTGTGGCCAATTTAACTTTACAGAATATCTGGTTCTATTTCAGTGATTAAACATAGTAACATTAGCTAACAAACATTTTGTTCGTATGGATAGTTTTCAATGTGTCTGAAAAGATAATTGCAAATCCATAAGATATTAAGTCATTTTTAATTGCAGTAATTGATCAAATATAAAAAAACCAGAAGATGGATGAAAAATACACACATACTTTAAAAGTTAACTACATAATTCTTGATTTAACTAGACTAATTTCAAATAATGTGTTCAATGTAAATTTATAATGTGGCACTTATCAGTATGCTTTTGGCTGTTGGTGTATACCGAATACATAGCAACATTAATGGAATTTTGGAGATTTTCCAGTACTTGACATATTTTTCACTGAAACCTTGAATCCTGAAATCACTTGACTATCCCCTCTCCTCTGTAGCTCTCTGTATTAAGGACATTCTGCTTGCCTATAGTCCAGGAATCCCTGTAGTCCATATTGTATTGTTCAAGAATGTCCAAAGCCCAGAAAAGCTTTTTAGGATGTTCAAGTTAACTATAGGAGAAGAGTTAGCAGCCTGTAAAGACTAGGAGTCTTTAATTAATCTTAGAGCATGAGATTACTGTTGAAAACTAGAGGGAAAATAAATATTGACTAGCAAAAGAACAGTGAAGGGCTGAGAAACAAAGTAGATCAAGTAAAGTCATTTTGCATCTGGCAGAAAAATAACATTGAGCAACTTACTAGCTAGATCTGGAGAATTAGTAACAAGTTAATTGAGACTCTATTACAACATTGCTGCTTGGGAAGAGAAAGGATGGATATCTTATCAATTATTCTTTTAATTATGATTTTTATGAGGATAATTACTGATTGTTATATGTGTTGCTGATTTTTAAAAAATATGTAACTTTTGAAGTAGAACATGAGGAAAGCTTTCAAATGGAAATATTTAAATGTATATGTATTAAATTAAAACGTGTGGCATATGAGAGAAATAACAGGAGAGTGTTGTTCTTTTGGGGGGGTATATTGTTATAGTACTGGCCATCTGTAGAAGGATAGAGTCATGACAGATGAAGTTCTTATTGCAAATAAAAATAAGTCTAGAACAAATGGATAAAATTATCTATATAAAGAGGAGACCCTGCGATAATACAGTTTCATTATCCTTGTGACTTGCTTTTTAGCCATAATGACTCAGGGTGATTTATACATAAATTTTATTTATTTTATTTAAACCTCATCTTTATTATTTATAAATAACTCAAGGTGGCAAACTTATCTACTCTTTCTTCCTCCTATTTCCCCAGCCCTGTGAGGCGAGTTGGGCTGACAGAGAGTGACTGGCCCAATGTCAGCTATATTTCATATGTAACAGTTCAGAAGTAGCATCAAAATTGAATGATAGACTTTGGCAGAAAAAAAGATAAAGTTGGAGTTAAAATCTGAGAAATGAAGGAATTTTTAAAATTTGGTTAGTTGAGATAGAAACACAATCTTTAATGTAGCAATGCCAGGAAAAGAGCAGAACATGTAAAATTTATTAGGTAAAATATTTAATCTTTGCCATGGTGTCTGTTAGCAATATTGAATAGTCTTCCAGGAGACTATCTGCTAACCTTTTCAATATTATATTAGGGGAAAAAGAATTATGCTGTGGAAAACAGCCAGTTGTTTTTGCCAGATTTTGATAGTATATTACAAAGGAATGCTAGAGATCACATGCAGTCCATCAGTTAAGGGTTGCTGCTATTAAACTTAGCAGAGTCTGGTAAAAGCAGAAACTTGACTGAACATAGTTGCCAGATTTGGTTTCAACAGAAATATTATTTTACATTTGTGTGATTAATTCTGATACTGAAGTTTCTCTTTTGCTGCAGTTAAAAGGGAATAGGAATTGCTTTTGAGAAGGAATGGATATGTATTGAATGTGCTTGTTTTCACAGCTGGCTTCTAATCTTTATAGCAAGGTTAAAGAAGAGTCATCATTCCTTCTGCAGTAGCTAAAATAGCAAGAAGCATCTTCTGTAGTTAAATGTTCCATGTGTCTTCTTCTTGCATATATAGTCACACAAGCACCATATTTGAGTTTTATCAATGGAATTGCTCTTATGTTTAGAAACATGGAAGTATCTCACTTATAATGTACTTATATGAATTTTAGTAATTTACAATGTGCAGTTCATCACACGTTTACTCAGAAATGGTGCACAATCACTACAGTAGTCTAGCAAATTAGGCTTATCTTTTGTAATGTATCAGGTGATCCTTTCTTTGAAAGATAAATATTATGAAAGCTGTTAGTTCATCTTCTTATTTCTCCTGTCTGTCGGCATTTCTCAATATACTCCTGCATTTATAAGAAATTTAAAGAGGTGACTGCTTCTTTAGTCATGTTTGACATTATTGTCCTTATGGCCACCATTCTAAGGAGTGGGCATTCTAAGTCCCTATGACCATATGCAACCCGTAAGTTCCTAGATCCCTTTCCAGCCATATTGCTAAAATCCAGAAGCATATTTTCCTCAATTATGAGAAAAAACACACAACAAAAACTATTGTGAAAGCCACCAGATCTTACAATTTTAAAATAAAAAACTCCTAAACTTTCCAAATGGGACCTGCCCATTTTGCATAAAGTATATCCCTATTGCAACTCTTATCCTTTCCAGAAGTGTTTTGTCATCAGTCATCAGCCACCACTCATCAGGTCCCTGGGCTTCATAATTTTTTATTCTCAATATTATTTATTTAAAGTATGGCATATCATACACAGACTAGCAGTAATTACATTTCACCTAGATTAGTAAGACACAATAAAATATAAACATTAAAAATATCTATGTTCAAATACTAACCATTGAAGTGCAGCATTAAAAACATCAGATACTGGACTAGTATATTTCCTCACTTTATAACCGGTCACCGTGTGATCTGTAGTTTGATGTGGGACCCCACAGTCACACTGAGGGGAGGATACTATGCCTCATTTATACAGAAAGTCTCTGCAGACGCCGTGTGAGGTGTGAATCCTATTCAGAATTGTCCATTGCTGGCATCGTAGTTCAAAGCCTGGCAGCTTTTTTGTGCAGTCAGTTATAAGTTTTCCTATGTCACCCCTTTGGCTTTCCATTAGGAATCAATGTTAAAGTTGGGCAGATGTTGTACAAGTGCCAGTGGGGCTTTGCTGGATTTCAGTCTTCAGGCTGATAAATGAGAAAGGTTGGCATGCACTGGTAAGAGTGAGTTATTCATAATTTTTCTCTATTCTTAATTTATTTTGCTTGATACTTCCATAGGTTTTTGCAATCTATTAACATTTCTTCATGTAACGTAACACTTAAAATTGAATACACTTAAAAAATAGAGATGAGAGTGGATTTTAGGAGGAACCCTTCTATTTTACCACCTCTTACCATATTCAACAGCACAGTATCAGCAGTAGAGTCCTTCAAATTTTGGGATGGACACTTAACATTGGAACCATCATTAAAAAGGCACAACAAAGAATGTTTTTCCTGCGTCAACTCAGGAAGTTAAGCCCCAGGAGCTGTTGATACACTTTTACAGAGGAATTATTGAGTCTGTCATATGTAGATTTATAACTGTCTGGTTTGGTACAGCAACCAAACAGGACAAGTACCAACTCCAATGGGTAGTTAAGACTGCAGAAAGAATAATTGCAACCAGCCTGCCTTCATAGAAGACGTGTATGTTGTCCAGGTCAGAAGGAGGGCTGAGAAAACAGCTGTAGACCCCTCACATCCTGGACACAAACCGTTTCAGCTCCTTCTCTCGCTATAAGGTATTACATGCCAAGACAACTAGACAGTTTTTCCCCTCGTGCCGTCACTCTGCTAAAGATCTAATTCTCACACTGCTGTCTAATGTGTATATGTATTTACCCAAGTAACATGACTGTAGCATTATCATTCTCCTTCTTACTCTCCTTATTATCCCCTCCCTATTGGTATTATTATGATTATGATTTTCATTATTCTGCTGCTTTTTTGCATGTACACTGAGAGCTTCTGCACCGGAGACAATTTCCTTGTTCATTTAATTACACTAGGCCAAATAAAATATTCTATTCTGTTCTATTCTATTTCAATATTTATTGTAGCATATGTCTCAATAAATAGATGTATTATTTTCTTTTAGAATCCTGACATGAATATTATATATGCAGTGCTATTCTCTTTCCTTCCAATGTGCACTAAACTGGCTTTTGTGGTAGAGGAAATGGGAAAAAGTCAACTATTTTAATTAAACCTGCTCATATAGAGCAAACAATGACCTCAAGTTGATAAGTAATGTTTTATTATACATTCTATATTGCTGCTGGAGTAACATTATGTATTGGGGTCAAAGATCAAATTTAAAAAAAAAAATCTTCATAGGAGCATAATTCATACAAACACATTATCCCTTTTGTGCTAAAGCCTCCTGCAAATTTTCTGTGTTTGAATCTTAAGAGCATTTTGTTGTTTTAATATGGGATCTTGCCTATAGATCAGCAAATATAAACTATGTCTCACTGGCTGGTTTTTGATTCTCCTCAAGCCAGTAGCTCAAGCAAGCATATTGGTGTTAATACATCACCACTGCTACATTTTTTTAAAGTCAGTTTGATTCTTTCTTTTCGACAGGAGAGTCCAGTGTAACTCCTTCAAGACTGGAGTGACACTCTGCATCTGCCTCTGCCTCATGTGAGTTAAAATCTTGGCAGCAATATATTGTGCTAGTAGGTGGAGCGGCTGCAGATTTTTTTTTCTCCCCACAAAGGCTATTAATGTGGGTTCTGTGCCTGTCTTAACAAGTAACCCTAGCATGCATGAAAGTCCTGTATATATTTCAATACATAGCTTTCTGTGCTTTGGGATTCTTTTATGATTTCATAAGGAAACTGTATTTTTTACATGGTTAAAATGGTTTTTAACAGTGCATTTTATTGAATATTGCATTTAATAATTATCGGATCTTCAGATGCTGACAGCTGGATTGTGTTCTCAGCTTTGCTCCATTTCCCAAATCACCCCTCGCTAATCTGAAATTAAATTTGTTGCCTTGTCTGATGATTTCAGTGTGTCTCTTGATAGGCTGTGGACTTACTGCACAATTGATTATGTGTAGCAGTGTCTATATCTTTTCACTATGCCAGGTGGGATTTCCTCATCAGGGTTCTCTGCAGTTTTCTTAGTAAGATTTCAGACATGGTCTCCTATTGCCTACTTCCTAGGGCTAAGCGGAGTGACTGGTCCAAGGTGATTCAGCTGGCATAGACGGGCAGGCAGGCAGATAGACAGAATTTCTATAGAGACAGATAATAAATTAATTTCTGTGTATTTCAGAGGTAGGTTGCCAGAAAAGAGAAGCAGAGAGCATTTCTCTCTTCTGCCTTCCAACTTTTGTGGATTTTATTTAAAAAAAATACATTGCTAAAATAAAAATGTATTGATCTGGATTTGAAAGAAGACCCTGAAAACGATGTTTCGTGGATAAGAGATTTTTAACTGCTACACTAATTTTTTTTTAATTGCACAATAAATGCAAATGATTACTTAAATAGCATTAAATGGCTTAAATTCTCCAATTTTTCTGTAGGATTTAATATTCTGTTGAAGCATTTGGGTTCGGAATCTTAACAGGTTTCCTAGTACCAGAGTGGATTTGATTTAAATCACGACTTAAATCACTAGTAAAAAGGCTTGATTTAAATCA
>JANHJO010007627.1:593661-616057 GCA_032468235.1 Pseudoxyrhopus heterurus | reverse complement strand
GCCTTGCCTCTATTGGCTGGAGAGCCTCCGATTTGCATGCCTTGCCTCTATTGGCTGGATTGGCTGTTGCTGCCTCGTGTGCAGTACAATGTTGGTGGGGGGTGTGGAGTTCAGCAGTCTTTTTGGGGGGCAAAGAAGGCCCAATGTCATTCCTGACACACACACACACACACCCCCCCCGCTTGTCTCCGGAGTGCAAGGTATGTGCCTGGCAAGTTTGGGCCAGATTGGTGCAGACATGGAAGAGCCTATTTGGGATATACCCACAAACACACACACCCACAGTCTGTTTTATAGATATAGATTACCAGAAGCTTTTTCTTGTGGTCCAAGTATATAAACGCCTCCCTCAGACCTCACTCATAAACACATGAAGTTTAGGATAGGTTCAATGGGGAAGGAGGAAGGAATAAGTTTTGCAAACCTGCTTGAGTCCAAAACACCTAGAGGGCGTAGGTGGAATGCTTAAGATGCTGCCCTAGAAATCAGGAAACTCTAGGTTCTAGTTCCACCTTAGATATGAAAGCCAGCTAGGTGACTTTGGGCCAATCACCAGGAGATTGTGAGTTCTAGTCCCCATCTTAGGCATGAAAGACAGCTGGGTGGCTTTGGGCCATTTGGTCTCTCTCAGCCCAAGTCACCTCACAGGGTTATTGTGGGAGAAATAGGAGGAGGGGGGAATATTAGGAATGTTTGCCACCTTGAGTTACTTATAAAGCATTAAAGGCAGGATAAAAATCTAACAAATAAAACACTAAATAGCATTTTAAAAGTTCGTCACATCTGTGCATATTGTTTTGTTTCTCAACGTGCAGCTTAAAATATAACAAAATATACAAGAAAAAGCCTTACCACTCAAGTTTCGACTGTTTATTCTAAAGTTTAATGGTGCAAAAGGTTTTGAGGATACTATCTGACCACCTGGAAAAAAAATAGGCTACAGGTTAATTTCCCTTAGCAGTGACAGGCTAGGAAAAAAATGTTATTTACTTCCATGTCATATACACATATCTTTTCATTTGGGATGTCCCTATCCGATGAGGTTAACATATCTGGAGATTTTAGAGGTCAGTGATGTTTTCAAACGATATACATAAATGCTAAGTATAATAGCAGAGGATATGTTTAAAGTACAGTTAGTCCCTGACTCACAACCATTTGTTTAATGACCATTTGAAGTTATAATGGCACTAAAAAAAAGTGACTTAGAATGGTTTTCACACAACCACTGTAGTGTTCCCCCATGGACAGGTGATCAAAATTTGGATGCTTGACAATTGGATCATATTTAAGGTGATTGTAGTGTCCCAGCATCATGTGGTCACCTTTTGAAGCCAGATTCACTTAACAACCGTGTTACAACTTAACAGCTGCAATGATTCACTTAACAAGTGTGGCAAGAACGGTTGTAAAATGGGCTCAATTAGGGTTGTAAGTCAAGGACTACCTGTAGATAAAATTGACAGAACTCTCAATTTCTGTCTAAATAGTTGAAGGAAAGGGGAAAAGAACAAAATAGAAAAGTATTAATTTCTTTTGAAAATTTCTTTATATTTACATATAAATCTCTGTATATGTAAATATTCATCTTCAGTTCACATACAATCCTTCAAAACCACCCTGTTAAACAGAGAAAATAGAGGCTGAGAAACAACTAAACTGCAAGAAAACCAGAGAGAATACAGGAGAAAATAAAATGATGCAGAACTACCTATCTTCTTGGAAAACAACAATGAACTGGGGAAGACAGACAGCAAGACTAAGCTGTTTATCCAACATCAACTTGATGTTTATAGAAAGCCCCAATGATAATTTACTGCAGGGGTGTCCAACCTTGGCAACTTTAAGATTTGTGGAGTTCAACTCCCAGAATTACCCAATCCCCAAGTCTTAAAGTTTCCAAGGTTGGACGTTCCTGATTTACTGCTTGCATAAAAAGGGAAATTGTAAAGAATTGCTCTTAGGATTCTTTCGTTCTTCACAAAAGCAACCATTATGTACAATGAATGTGATTCAGTGAATATTTTTCGTTATATTAGGAGGACCGCACTTTAATTGCTTTGGCTCCTTGAGGCAGCAAAAGGTTGGCAGGTTTTGCTTTTTGAAGCTGGAGGATTAAGGGGCAATATCTATACCCTGAGGTTTGATCTTTTTTTTTTTATTGCTATGTAAACCCCTCCATGAAACAGAGTGGTGACGGAGGAAGTTGTGGAGAACCGGGTACTTTTTAGGGAGAAATTTCCCATTTTCCTTTAATCTCCTCCCCAAATCTCCAACAACACAGAGCAAAAAGGGCATTTGAAGGGAGGGGGGGGAGAGGGAAAAGGGAATCATAGGGGATCATAGGGGGATGCATATGGTCTTTGGCCTGACCATTTCAAAATTAAAGAAAAATATACCGGTAGGAAACTTTCATAAAATAGCTGGACTATATCATCGGATGTCAGGACAAGAGACAAAGCTAAACCTCTGGATGAATTATAGCTCAGATAACTGCTTGGAAGTATTCATGTACCCAAATGGCCACAATAATAATGCCCAAATGCATTACCATACATATACTTTTATTAGCCATGCATATATTTTTCCCTTACAGTTGAGGATCCCTCTAACTGCATATCATGACTCAGCACAACATTTAATGCATCTGGTGAAAGGGGTGGACAGCAGTCGTAGGCTATAGTCCGTGGAAGCTTAAGCCATAAAAGAATTTAGCCTAAAGGTGCTACATGGCTTTTCATTGTTTCTCTGTAATAGGTGAGTAAAATGGTTAAATAGAGATAATTACTCAGCCATTCCTAATCCCTATTAAGGGCGTGTCTTAATAGCACTACATCTGTAAGGAAACCAGCTCAGCAGCTTTACGGTGAATCTGCCTTTCAGAAAGTTTTTGGTTGAGAATGTGGGAGCTTTCAGAGAGCCTGATGGCTTAAAAAATTAATGGCCTAATGAAAGGGAACAGCTGGATATAAGATAACTCCAAAGGCCACACCCAAGAGGATTTGAATACAGGGCAGCTCCCTGGCAGGTGAAGTAAAAAAAGCTTTATTTAGAATAAGTACCAGAGAAGAAATTGTATAGCTCTAGGACTGTGCAATGGATCACATTTCAAGAACAGATGCCAAATCTCTCCCTTGGTAATTAAAATAAATTATAAGGTAAGGCAAACCTAAGTCAGGTTTCTGGCTAAGGATGAAGACTGGATGCTTGTTCCAAGAGCAGGTTTTAAAAGCTGCCCTAATAGATCAGATCAAGCTTATTTAATTCAACAACTTCCTCTTACAATGCCAAACTGAGATGCCTTCCCGCTCGTTTGCCTAAGCATTGTGTCTTCATCTTAAAGCTGCAGGTGGCCAAAAAGGCTACCAGGCTCAGGTGCAAAATGCAAACATAGCCAAGAGATATTACTCTTAATGCTTTTTAATGTAAAGGAAGCTCTGTGGACCATTATTTGCTCTATGGCAAATAAATGGACCATTGTCACAATCTCAAGGCCCTGATCAAAATCTGATTCCTTTGATCACTACCCACAACCCTCACTGTAGAGAAAACAACATATACAGTAACCTTTGCCAATAGAAGAGAATATCTGTAACTCAGGGTGCTATCTGAGCTTGGCTGTTTTCTTGCAGACATTACCTAATCAAGATACCACCAAGGACACTCCCACCATATGAATAGGGTAAGCCACTTGTATATAAGCAGAGAGCAAATCCCACTTCTTTTTACCATTGATGATATCACCTAGTTGAGTAATGAAATATCTACAAGAAAACAACCAAGCTCAGAGAGTACCAAGGACCCTACGGTAATCTCCGCTGAAAGACACTGGCACCCGAGTTCTGAAGTGGGCAGTCACCATTCTGGGGGTTCACCAACATATCAAAGGGCCTTGTAGCTGGCATCAAACAAAACAGCTCTGGTTTGCGTTCAAAGGAATTTGAGGAACTCTAAAATTTGTGGTTATAGCACAAATGATGCTAAAGAGGAGGTTATTAACACAGTTCTTCATAGAGCTTTAAGGTTTCTCTTAGAGAAACCCAAGTAGCTTACATGGGTTTCAAGGTCAAATGATATTATTGCTTAAAGGTAAATTTAAAAACAGGTCAAAAGCCCAAGGCCTTGTTCAATGAAGGGAGGGAGGGAGGGAGGGAGAGAGAGAGAAGGATAGGGGTAGTAAAAATAGCACGTAAAGATTATTTGCTACAGGGGAGAACGCTCAGAAGTTCAGAGCCTAAAGTTATGTAATTGCATCATTGAATATATTTGAAAGAATACAAAGTCCCTGATATTACTAATACTGATTGCTTCCATGTATATTAAGCTTTATGAATTAATATTCATACAAGATAACTCAGGGAGCTTACAATCTTAGAAGAGACAAAGGCAAGAAAAGGTAAGTAAAAGACATCAGCTCTAGGAAGCAACATTTGAAATTAAAGGCACAGTCGGTTTATATAAACTTCATGGTTACAATCACAAGTCAAACCCCCCCATACCTGTAGCTGCATTCCAGCTTGGTATGTATGCATGCATGCATGTATGTATGTATGTATGTATGTATATTTCACTCAAGAAAGTCTTGATCAAAGGATATTGGATTTATTACCTTCCTTCATGTTTGCGAATCGCTCCTTCAACTGGTGATCCACTTCAGGACCAAAAGCAAAGTTATTCACAAAGATAACACTGCAAAGTAACAGTGTGTTAGCAAACAAGGAAAAAAACGTCTTGATTTCCCATTAAGGCTTAAAAAAGATTTCTGCTGAGGGGAATATTCTTACAAAATTTAACTGACTACCGGTATACTAAATAAAGCCAGAGAAACTTACAAAGTGTTCTTTTGTTTGTAAAAGAACTGAATACAGGAAGTCTTTGACTTATGACCGTTTTTGGGCCTAAATCAGCTGATTTTCAGGCCTAAATTGATGCCTGCGCAGTGCGCCTCTGCAGGCATCAATTTAGGCCCGAAAACGGGCTGATTTTCAGGCCCAAATGGCCCATTTTTGGGCCTAAATTGACGGGGAGGCAGAGTGCTGCCTCCCATTCAATTTAGGTTTGAAAACGGGCCGATATGGGCCCACAAATCGGCCCATTTTGGGCCTAAATCGGCCTCTTTTCGGGCCTAAATTGATGCCTGTGCAGGCGCATTGCACAGGCATCTATTTAGGCCCAAAAATTAGTTGACTCGAGTACAAGCCAAGGGTGGTTTTTTTCAGCCCTTTTTGAGGGCTAAAAAACTCAGCTTATACTCGAGTATATACCGGTATAATTCTGAGAGGTCCCCAAATATCTTAGAAATCTTCATTTGGTAGACTTTGCAGAAACATTAAAAAGACCGATTGCAAGCAGATCATTCTTTTTAGCCTGTAAATGTTCTCACCATTCACAGACTAGAAATAAAGAATAAAAATTGTCATGTATACTCACCTGTACCTTTTTTTTAAAAAAAAGAGACTGTTGTGACAATTGCAGGAGGTTTTCCAAGTACGATTTCATATTGCTATTATAAAGCAAGCAAGCAAGTGCCTCCTGGAATTTCTAGGTCTTTTGGTGAAAATAATGTTGCCTGATAGACAGGCCTATTTGCTTTATTGACTTTCAGTTGGAAATGACCTTTACGTTCTCCCTCACTTAGGCCTTTTCGAAGAACTTCAGAGTCTAGACATCTTTTTGGCTGAGCTATACAAGTAAGAATTTTTTTTCATCCACACAGCATAAGCCATCTATTGCATCTTTTTAGTATGCCATTATGACTTCAGCATTTTACAGTGGCTGCATCATTTCAGTGACTTCTGGATTTAACATAAAATCTGAAAATGGCACTATGTGTGAGCCTCAGTCACCTTCCTAAATAAGTGTTTGTTTTGTCTATGTTAGTTTTTAAAATGTCCTTACGTACCTCTTTACTGTTTTCAATGTCGACAGGCATTTGGATAGTAGCAGCAATGAACGTCCCGATATCAGTTCCATCCAGAGGCGTATTAAGGTAATGCTCACCATTTGGTCTTGGTGGTTTTCTTTTTGCCCCCTTATTAAACCTTCCCTTTTCCAGTTCTTCAGCACAATGCTGGAGTGAATAGCCCTAGCAGAAGGCTGTTCTACAGGATGTAGGCCATGAAATGAGTGAAAAAAGGAGCTAGGAGGAAGCTGGAAGGCCATGGCTGCATTTACACGTTGATTTTAGCTTTGTATATGACCTCATACCAAGGCTCTATACTTTACACCCACCCCATTATGTATAAACCAGTCTTAAGGAAAAATAATTGTAGAAAAACATTACAAGAACAAAAACATGAGAGTGTATTAGTAAAATTATGGTTTGTGCATCAGAGAAAAAGTAAGACTGAATAAGTGGGATGATGGCTAAAGAAAGTAGAAGGCAGTAGCAACAATATATGTAAAACATGTGGGGAGACTAAAAGTTTCTGGGCCATAAACATTCTTTGTGTATGCTCTAGAGTTCAGTACTTCCCACCCCATTTTATTTATTCTAAAAATGCCTCCATTGTTGTCAAGTTATATAAACACAAAGCCCTAATGACCTGCTACTACAAGGAACAGTTAAGTTGTGAACGATATTTCCTAACATCCATTATCTATAAAAGCTTTTGATCTCTAACTGAACGAGAGGGTTCAAATGAGCAAAGCATTATTTGTAATCCAGCAGGAACAGGTTTGTTCTATGCTTCCAATGACATCCTTTTTTAATAAATGGAATTAGCATCCCCTGAATTAAATGGGGAACCCTTACATAGGAATTAAAGCTCTCACTCCTAGAAAGACTTGCTGATCCTGGCAAATGCTTACTAACTTTATTCTCTGATTTTAGAAAGTGACTCATGACATGGATATGTGCTACGGGATGATGGGAAGTTTGTTCCGAAGTGGTTCCCGACAAACGCTGTTTGCTAGTCAAGTGATGCGGTATGCAGATCTCTATGCAGCATCTTTCATCAACCTCTTATATTATCCTTTCAGTTACCTCTTCAGAGCTGCCCATGTGCTGGTAAGTTGAAACACAGATTTTCATTCATTCAGCTAGACAGAATGGTCCAGACCTTTTTCTGACTCTTCAAGGTGTAGAGTAAGGCATTCTCAACAGAAAAGAGATGTAGCCTAGTGTATTGGGTAGGAGGACATTGGCATTGCATACAGGGAAAAAAATGAGGCTAATCAGTTACCTATATGATAAGGGTGGACCAATGAGACCCCTTTCTGAAATAACTTTCTGAATTCTGGTGAGATAGGCTTGGAGCAGTTTGAAATCCTACTTTTAAGGAGTAGTTCTGACAAATGTTCCCCATGAAGACATATTGACTTGAACCTGAATGCACCTATATCTGACTGGTTCATATTAAACAAGGAAGCTACACAAGATATATTAGACCTACATCCATATGACCAATAGTGTGCTTGCGGAAATACTTTGTAAGCAGAGTTGGTAATGGGCCAGTTAGCCCTCCATAAGAAAAAATGATAGGCTTTCCTATACAAAGAGTTCCTCACTTACAACTCTCTCGTTTTGTTAATGTCAGTAATATTCACCACTCTAGGATGACAAATTCCTCTGCAGGAAAGGCAGATTGTCCCCTGCTTTGTGATATAAATATTTTAGTTTTGCAAAATGTAAGGAGCTTAATACAATGTTGCTGCATTTGTTTGTTTTAATGCATTGTTTTTGCTGTTGTAAGCTGCTTTGTGGTCTTATATAGAGATGAAAATCCATGTCAGTGTTTGCAAGTAATGCAGCTAATGAGTCACGTAACTTCTCGGAGCACTGAGGGAAAGATACTCTCTTCTCCATTGCAGATGCCACACGAGTCAACAGTGGAGCACACCCATGTGGATATCAATGAGACTGAATCCCCAATGGCTACCCGGAACCGCACTTCAGTGGACTTCAAAGATTCCGACAAGCGACATCAGCTCACCCGATCTGTTAGTGAGATTAAACCACCCAATCTCTTCCCTCAAACACCCCAAGAGATTACACATTGCCATGATGAGGATGATGATGAGGAGGAGGAGGAAGAAGAAGAGGAAGAAGAGGAAGAATAGAAAATACTTCCATTAAATGTGGCTATAGCAGGAATTGGCAGAAACTGATTCCCCCCAGGTGGGGAATAATACACAAGCAAGCAAACAAAAACTAATCAGGAGCCCTTTATCTTTAGCAAGCTTATTCCTTGCAGACCTATTCCAAATATAGAAAGAATGTGCTGGCTGAATTAAGACCAGATATAGACAGCCCAAATGCATCTCCCACACACCCGTAAAAAAAGGCTTGTTTGTGTATTTTTTAATTCTCTACTGGTTCATTTCATTAAAATAGTGTCTCAGGCAGGAAGGTTTCCATGACCTGCAGTAATCACAGCAATTATAGTAGTTATTTGACCCTTTAGGGAGGGAGTCATCTCTCTCCATATTCAATCCTGTATGTGTAAAAATGGGAGTATTTTCAGGGTTCAGTTCATCTGGTCAAGCGCGATCCTCTGCCTTTGCTCTACTGCTTTCCAGCTTCTACTCATTTTTATACATTATGGTTTATGAAATACCATAAATCTGTTCTTGGATGTCTGATAGGTAGTTTTCTGTGGCTGAAATCTGAAAGCTTTATCATTCTGATGGAGGCATGTGGTGCCTGTGTTCTGGAATCTTCTAAAATGGATCCTTATCCCATGTGCTTTTTCTTTGCCCCGATTATTTCTACTGGGGAGATCTGTGCTTTTTATGCTCAATTTTATGGGAGAAGGAAAATAAGAGGTGGTTTTGTATGCGTGCATGACCTCAAAGAAAACAAATGCTCATATAGTCCACACAAAGAAAATTACAACCTTAAAAAAGGAAGCTTTATTTGCACCTCTTTTCATTACTTTTTATTGCTAAAACTTTAGCTCTGTGTCAGAGTGAGATTCTTCTTTTCAGCTAGCAGCCACTCGGCTCACTCCTACAGAGTTGGAATATGTGGCAACAAATGGTTCCAGAGCCTTTACAAAAAAGAACGCCTTCAACAGGATGTCCTTGTTGGGCCACTCTGTTTTTACCTCCATTCCAAGAATGAGACTCAATGAAGGTCAGCTTCATAATATTTGTAAAATGCTCTGGGGGCCTGGCTTGTTGTCCTATTAATTAGTTCAGGCTGTTAAATTAAAGCACATTTCCTGGTAGTTACTCTCTAGCGCAAGGCTGCCTGGGTTTCTTTTTCATATAAATAAGCTATTTCCTGGAGTGTAAACATATCTCTTACCATTCTGTGCCATTGCTGTATAGAAGACAGAAAAGAGGCCCTATTTTAAAATATTGGAAGTTTTATTTTGAATCATTTAATAGTAATTATATTCCATTATTAAACACACTGAATTGCAAATCAGCAGGATAAGCTGGTACTGCTCTGACAGATCTGCAAATAAAAATTATGATATTCATAAGCAGCATTTATGTGTTTCTGAAAAGATGCAAAAAAATGTTAGACTGGCTAACCAAAAGTTTTACAAGCAAGTTTAAAGATACTATGTGAATAACATCTCATCCAGGGATAATATCCATTATGAAAAGTACAGGTGTTTCATGAACTGTAGAGCAATTCTGGGATATTCAGCTCCCATTATCTAAACCTTATTGCATTCTGCTATAACTTGATGGCAATGGTGGGCAATTTGGATTTCGTCCAGAGGTTAATCTTGGAATAGAGATGAATACCTACATCATAATGAGCTGTGTATTATCAGTGCAATCAGAATTGGAAGAGGCTGCCCATAGGCAACAGATCAAGGTTGTCTTAGAGTTCCAACAACCCACACTTAACCAATTGCATTCCTGTTCTGTGTTATTGTGGATTTCTGCCTTGTGAACCAGCTCTTAGTTGCCCCATCAATAATTTCACCAGGTTGCAGTCATCTTGTCTTAGTTTGGAAAAAGAGCTTTTAACTGCTCTGGTGGTAAGTACAGTCAGTTCATTTATTTCTAAAAGATATTATTTACAATGGTAGCAAGCATTTCCAGCACCCCCTCAAAGTTGTCCTCAACACTTTGATGGGAAAGAAGATGATCAAAAAGTGGGGAATGCTGGAAGGTGAGATTTGTTGCCAGTAGTATCGCATACAGCAAAATAATTTAGATCCTCCAGAGCAAATTTGAGGAAACCGAAGGTACAGAAAAAAGAATCCAATTGTGGCAATGGATTCATATAAATCGAAACATAGCCCATTGTTTGTTCTGGTCTTAAATATAATTAACTTATGCCTTATAGATTTCCTCAATAAATCTGGATGCGGTTTTCAGTGTCTAAGGCATTCTGGTTGTCCTGAAAAACAGCCGCAGCAAAAATAGTCATTGCATCCAACAGTGATTTGTGGGGTCCTCCTGTTTTATTCCACTAGTACAGAAATGGTTGATTGACATGTCACCATGCCATCTCAGTCACATGGAAAGAGCAGTGAAAAGCAATTTCGGTATATTAGGCATATATTTTAATATTTTGAGTAGTTTTCACTAAGCGTCGTGTATTTGTATTATTTCTGCAGTAAGCTCATACTCCAGTAAGCTCATACCATACTGAATTAGTTTTCACTTTCTTTTAGGAGAAAGCAGGAAACAAAATTTGTTTAAAGGGTTCCTACTTTGCAGCACAAATTCAGCCAGCAGCTCTTCTGTTAAAGCCACTATAAGTACTGGACATGGTGTGGGTGAGGTGTATTTAAATCCCTATAGAATTAGAGAGTTCACCAGATGACATGAGCTATTCACGTTCAAACTCATTTTAACTTACTCCAAAGAAATTGTGAAAATAGGAAAATAAAATAAAATACATGGTAGGGAGTATTTAAAGATGATTAGGCAGAATCCTATTGAATAATCTGAATTTCAGTTTCCTTATATTCTGTGGGGAGGGGGAGGCTGAAGAAGAATCATACAAAAAGATGAGTTTGGCAGTATGAAGACTTCTTTACTTTTGTTATCCACTGAGATAATTTAATATTTGGTTGCTTTATTTGAGTGCGGCATCCTACTAACATTGAGGGATGACTGGCTTAAAGTTGAGAAGGAATCATTGTTTTTGGTGTCTAAAAAAAACTCCCTAAAATGCATAGAAACAACTGAAGTCACTAGATAGATTTACATGAACACTGCAGCCATTTTTATCTAGATTAAAAGTAATGTAGTATTGTTTTATGTAGGAAAGAAAAAATCCATCAGCTTGTTCAGTACATAATAACAAGGGACTTAATCGGACATCCAAATCTTCCATGAATACTAGAAATAAGAATATCACACCAGGAGGGAAGGAAAATTGGAAGGCCAGCTAGTTCTTAATTTCATCCCAAAGTTTTTTTTAAAAAAAACAGACAATGTTTTGCTTCTACCTGAAAACAAATACCAGCATAATGTTCTCTCCTTTTCTAGCTGGTGACTGTGACCATTAACAAGACTGCAAGTAACCATTCATGAACAACAAAGTCAAATCCTGACCAAAGACTTTCGGAAGTCAAACATTCCTTTGGAAGAAGCCTTCCATTCTCCCTGGAAGCTACTTTTAGAAAATTACCATCTTGTCCTATTATTAACAAAAGATGATGCATGGAATATGAAGGAGCCACTTAAAGAAAGGTCAACAGGAAAAACACATTTATCTAACAGAAATAAACTGCTTTTCAATAAAATTGCAAAATATACAAATCAAGTTCAAAATAAATAGAATAAATTGTCAACACCACTGAGTAATGGTACACTCCACTGGGATTACAGATTATTTATGAAATGTGTACATTCCACTTGTGCTTTTTCAAAAATTATATAAACATAGTATGGAATACTATTAGGGGTAGCCCACTTAGAAGAGAGAGATTGCATAGTTACAATGTAACATTAACAAACCTAGAAAAAGAGTATAGGTATTTTGGAGTAATAAGTAGAAACAAATTGTGTAATGAGCCTCTGAATTTTTACCAAAGCATGGTCAGCAATCAGCAATAATGAAAGCTGGAATCGAATGCTTGGAACTTTATAGTTTTGATATACTGTATTACATCTGCATAAATCTGCAATTCTGTGTAACATTTATGAGGCAGAAAGATATACTAACTGCATTGGAAAGCTTTTCCTGAGATGGAATTAAGTTTCAACATGACCTTAAGTGTAGCTACAGCATTGTAGCCCAACCTCTGAGCTATGGACCGCCACTGGTCCACAGTGCGCCAGAACCTGGGCTGCACAAACGAATGAAGTCCCATCTGTGCCCACATGAGATGCAGGAAGCGTGTGAAACCACGCCCCCTATGGTCCACAGAAAAACCTCTCCATGGAACTGGTCCCAGGCACCCAAAAGGCTGGGGGTGCTGTTGTAGCTCATGCAGAAGTACAAATATTTTTGAGAAAGAACATTCTGTAGAGATCCAGATAAACCTCTGTGGAAAAAAATGAAGTATAGAATTAAGAGCTCTAAGCCTAAGCATGAAGTATGGTATTCTCCTTTATTGGTACCTTCTCCCTTACAATACCAGTTTAACTCCTAATCTTGAAAATTGTATTGTGATTGTTCTTTCATCAATTCCTTCAAATCCACAAACAGGTTATTTAGAAATACTACAGCCAGTTAAGAAATGTAAATACAGTGGTAGGATCAAGCCAAGAAATTACAGCTAAGAAATGACAATAACCATAAAATCTCAATGTATGAAACAGTAAAAATAAGTGGAAGAATGTACATCATAAATAACAAACAGTTCTTAGGAACCCCTTATACAATGTCTACTCTGTTTCAGTAACAAATCCTAGCCTCCCATTGTGCCTTTAGTTGCAGCACCATGTCATTAATAGCACAAATGCGCTACAGATACCCATCAAAAAGTGTGCACATTTCCCTTCTTCATCCACCAGCTAACCTAGATGTAGATTGTGCAACCATGCACAATTCTCTGATTTCTAAGCAAAATTAAACAATTTCTAAGGTCAAGTGAGAGACAGCAAAACATCAAGAGGCTCAAGCACTTTCTAGCACCTCATACATTTATAAGATAAATTATTTTTAACCCTGTATTCATTCTCCCATCTTTTGAGTTCAAGGCTCATTGCTGTAATGTTAATTCATTCTACACATTTATTCTAGGATTAACCAGAAGATGGTTTAGTATCACTTTATAAAAAGATATGTCATTGCAGCATTACTACAGCAGCTAGACAGGCACTTCAATGGAAATAATGCTAACTGCCAGAAGTATGTTAGGAAAAGGATACAGCAAGCATGTAGATCTCAACTGACTGCCTATTGCGATAACATTTTACACATTACAGAAAGGAAATGAACCCTAAGCAGAAAATTCACCCTATTCTAATCTAGTTTCTTCTGCATAGCTACTTGTGGCAAAGACTGTCTTGGGGATTGGTCTCAGAGGAAGCGGTACAGATTATGAAGTGTCTTGTGGTATATAATCCAAAGGAGGCAAAACAAGGAATCACAATGCTGCAAAATAATTTCCCCCCCGTTTTTTTGTTATCGTGAAGATGCCACATTCTAAAGATCACAGGAAATGCTGTACAGAATCCAAGGGCTGAAACAAATATACTTTAATTTATGGACATGTTTTTCTTCTGTAATAAGATGGAGGTGCTGTATTTTGGTAGTTAAAATCATTTTGGCTTAAAAGCAAGAGTATTTGTAAAAAGCCAGCTAATCTGATCCCCAAATACAAAGCACAGATTTGTATTTGGGGATCTAGAGATTTTCACACAGAACTAGAGACTTTCACACAGAGATGTTAAGAACGATTCTAATTAGACATTAGAATAATGCAAGAATGTGCTTTCTTGTTCAAATGCTGTCTGGTCTCAATCGAGAAAGTCCAAGCACTCAAGCTTTGTTCAGGCCACCACCATAATCACCACTCTGCCAATTTATGTCTGAAAATGGAATTAAAGCCTTTCTTGCTTGCCGGTTGCTGTTGTTGCCATATCAAAATAGCAAAATATACATCACTTGTTGGAAATATACAGTCATTTGGACACATTGGATTAATAATTAATTAATAGCTACCTTGTATTAAGAGTTTAATGTTTCTGAGATCCTTTCCAAGAATTCTTTATTACATTTACCTGAGGGACAAGGCATACATGTGTCTCCATAGTGGATCTAGCAATATTGCTTTTGTCTTATCAGCCCTGAGCATGAAACATAATGTTAATTACTTGTGGGATTCCACCTGCACTGTTAATTGACAAATTACATCTCTTGGCTGTCTTAATTCACACAATAACCACCGTGTGAGAGTTGCTCAAAATTACAGAACTACTTACATATGAAGGAGTTTATTGCTACAAGCAGCCATAACCATGTAGCTGTAGGTTATGTATATACAGCTCACTACATGGAACAGCCATTCCTACAATTTCAAAACAGTCTCCAGAGCATCTAGTCATTATATAGGGGAACATAATATGATCAGAAAGATCACATCGAGCATCAAAGTAGAGAAAAAATGTGTTCATGACCATTGGATCAACTGACATTTTTTTATTGCTGGATACTATACTACCTGTTTCCTAAGGATGCCAGAACAGTGAAAAATTGGCCTGGAATATTATCCATCATACTACCACAAACCCACAGAACTGATTCCTGACACAGAGATATAAAATCTCTGTGCAAGAGTTGGTAAGTTAGAACAACTATACTGTATGTGAAGAAAATGAAAAAAGAAAAAGAAATGTTATGCTCAAGTACCATTTCTTCACATGCCAGAAGGGGTAAGATGGTGCTATATTTCATTTTTATAAAGATTAAAAAGCAGAGGAATTGGGGTACACTGGGGGGAAAAGCGGATGATTAATGCTTATGTATCAAAAAATATAAAGG
Source organism: Pseudoxyrhopus heterurus (assembly GCA_032468235.1). Classification (NCBI taxonomy): domain Eukaryota; kingdom Metazoa; phylum Chordata; class Lepidosauria; order Squamata; genus Pseudoxyrhopus; species Pseudoxyrhopus heterurus. The sequence continues at coordinate 601,206 of JANHJO010007627.1, read as the reverse complement.
ATTTAATACTTAGGTTATATTGTTCTTTGCTTTCATACATGCCAACATATTTCACATGGAATTGGAAATTAACTTTAGCTCCTTAAGAGAAAGCATACAAAATATTTTGGAAATTAATTATGCAAAAGTATGTAATTTGATTTACTGCACTTCATTCTTCAATCGCATAGCCCTAATCTTCAGCCACACTTGGATGATTAATGGTTACACAGCCCAAATGTTCAAAGTTGTGCATTTAGGTGGCTGGTTAAGATCAGTGAAACTTTGCAAATCTTCTGCACCCACAGTATGCAAGCTTAGAGAGGAAACACTTCGGGCTAACTCCAACTCCCAAACGAAGTTTTTATAATGATTTCTGAGATTTTACCTCACAGACAAAACATTTCAAGAAATAATTATCACTTTATGGAGACTTAGAAATGTATTATCCTAAAAGGTATAAGGCATTCACATTAGTAAGTGCAAAACTAATTCACAGGCAATTGAAAAACTAGGGTAAGAAAAAAAAACATGGTTCAAAGGGCTATATATCTATAAGACTTATACAAAAGCTAAATGACCATTGCTGACTAACAAATCCCAGAAGAAGAAACAGTGAAAACAACGTGAGCAGTGGAGCAGTGGGACAAAGAGCCCAGGAACATTTCTGTCAAAATCTGAAGACTCAGACTTCAAACTTTTCCTGCCTTGTGGTATTTGAATGGGAAAGGCTCCAAACATTCCATTCTAAAGTGACTGTGAAAGTCACGCTACTTGCCAAAATATATTTGGATATTTTTTAAAAATGGATAAAATGATTGGCATAATACATGGAAAGCAGAACTTACATAAATTGAATAATATTCTTAAAGACATGAGTAAATTCAGATAATCCAGTGGATGTTACTTTTACACATTACATTTTAATACATGATGGAATCTCGAAGTTTGAACAGGAAAGGAGACCACTCATCAGAAAGTAAAGTCCAACTGTGAAGCAGATATTGACAGAGCAGATATAAAGAAGTCAACTTCTAAAACATTACTTCTTCTTTTGAACTGAGAGCACCTTTAGCTTGGCATTGGCTGGCTGGGAAGCCTAAATAATACAAATGGCCTGCTACTAATTTCTTCCGTGCACCACTTGGTTTCAGGGATAGAGGTCACCTTTAAAATCTAGCTCTGGACTGGAATACTTAGTCATTCAACTATATATACTGATTTGAAATAATTACAAAAGATTGATATACACCTTTAAAATATTCAGGAAGTTCTAGAAAATCTTTTCATGACAAACCAGCATAATCATTTGGATATAATCAATTTGAACAATTCAGTATGTGTTATGGGGAACAAAATATGAAGAGAGATACATGAAATACAGACACAAAAACAGTTAAGAATCTATCTTTGTCATAACAGGCCAAATTATAATGCATCATTTTCAACAGCACATTACATTAGAAAATTCAATATTCAAGGGCACAGCATTTTGCAGCCTCTAAAGAGGTTTGTCTGCATTTCATGACAAGCCTGAAAAAAGTTAATAGGTTAAAGTATTATGCTAATAAAAGGAAAGTTTCAAAACGTCAATCCTACTCAATGGCATACTGTAATGGAGAAATCTACATTGTGCTTCATGGGAACTCAAAAAGTCTTGTGGGTAACAATGAAAAAAAAACAGCTCTTTCATATTTACAGATTAAACTGAAAAATAAGAATCACAACCTAAAGTAAAATAAATTTCACTTAGGCGCACAGCTGTTTGGGGTTAGGATATTTGCCTAACCAGAGCTACAGAGAATTTACATAAGGTTCATCTCATGGCTGCAAAGAATCTACACATCATCTGCAAAGTATCCCTGTAAATTCAGGGTTCCAGCATGAAGAGTGAAAAAAACGATCAAGACTCAGGAGGTCATCGTGGCTAACACACTCTGGAGGCCAGGCCTGAATGCTATTCTGCAGAATAGAACCTTTTATCCATTCAGTAATACTAATTTTCATGGTCATATTTCTTGTAAGTAGCGAGAATGGCATGGGCAACTCAGGATCTCATCAGCAGTGTCAAATGAGGTGGTTTAAATATGTTTCCTCAGGGAATGCTCCCCAGATGCCACAAAATAAATTGCAACTTCCTGAGGTGAGCATGTTCTTCGGGAATTTAGCTCTTCATTTTTTATGCCCAAGTGTTCATAAAAATTCTGAACAGCTGATTAAGAACTGAAGGTTAAAAAGAGGACCTCTATAGAACGAACGTATGGAAAAATAGAATTTCTCCCCCAGTTGTTGAAACATATCCCAATCTCTCTTCTTCCTGCCCTCTAGCCTAGACTCCTCTAACACACACTGGCTTTATCTTAAAAGGAATTTTAAAATCTAAGAGAACAGGCTGGCCCAGCAGCATCTACAGGGGCATGTATTTTCTAAGAACAGAGCCTTTGGGAGGATTGACTTTGGCTATCAGCATAGCAGCATTTTTTAAATAACAAAAAAGTCAGCTCTCTTAACATACCTTTTACAACAAGTTCATTGTTGAAAGTAAAGGGCGGCATGACTGACAATACATAGACTCTGAAAATACTCCAAAGTTTAGACATGCACTCAGCAAAGGAGAAGCAGCAAAAACCGCTACTTATCTCCCAAATAAATAAAATACTATGTGCAATTTTTCAGGACACAAATCCTCCTTTTTTTCATATGGTGCCCACATATTCCACTATTCCTGGACTAAAAAATATGGCCTCTTAAATGACATGTCCTCATGCACAACTCGGAAGGATTAAAGGGCCACTTACTTTTCTCCAGTCTCAGAAGCAATCTGTGTGAAGTTCTTTAAGAATCATTCATATTTTTCCCCAACCAATACATTCTACAAATGACAATACTTTGTCATTTTATCTAAGGGGAAAAAACAATAAATGAAAGATGGGACCATTGGAACAAAGTCACAAACAATACAGTAGAGTTTAACTGGGAATATCCTGCAATATTTACCACTGCAAAATATTTTTTTAAAAGCTTCATGATATTGCTTGAAAAAATAAACCACAGTTGGGTTGACTTTTCAGCATATATTTAAAAGGATTACCAATATAACTGGAAAAAAATAGACCTGATTCTGCTCTACTTGGAATAATGTTGCCATTTGTCCCCAAAAGATGGCTCATCATTGCCAAGCTTTGCTTAGGTGTTTGCTGCTTGTTTTCTTTTTCCTTCTGTGCTCTCATTTCTGAGCTCCCATTCCTTCCCAGTGTTGTCTCCTGCTCCCAGAATGTCTTTGGTCTCAGAGCACTGGATATAAGCACACGTTAATGGTGGTCACAGTCGGAGAGAAGGCAAAGGAGGGAGGACTGGTCCTGGTGAACCAGGGATGAAGATGGAAAGCAGAGAAAGAGGATGAAAGCAGTGTGACAACTCCTAGATGGTACCTTCATTATGCATACTGTGGTTGGACTTGTTGTGAGTTACACAGTTCTGTTCGTTCAGTAGATTTGCCATCTCATCCGGCAAACCGTCATGCAGTTCTGTAAGAGTCAGTTCTATTTTAGTGGTTTCACTGTCCGAGGACTGAGGTGTTTTATCCATTCGAGATGCCATTAGGGCATTTTGGTATTGCTGTCTTGAGATCTATACCAAGCACATTAAAAGATACAAAAAAGAAGTTGGCAATTAATAATAATAATACTCCTGATGCTGCTAGCATTAGAAGATTCATAAATCATAACTTGCCTTTATTGAAAATAAGCAACATAACATCTGTTCCACAAATTTTGAATTCCAAGGCAGTTTGGGATCATTTAGAATACATTTCTGTTTATTCAAGACAGAATAAATGGCTCTAATTTTTTCCTGCCCCAATGATGCTGCAGGTTCATCTATTGCTCCAGGGCCCAGTTTTTTTTTAAAAGCAGATTTTAAAGGATCCTAACTTGAAAATCCAAACACCTATTTCTATGTAATATGCTGAAATCATCCTACCCTAATAATAAATTTCTTCTTGCTCAGATGAAAAGATCACTTTAATAAACCACATAGTAAAGAAATTGTATTTGAAAACATCTGCAATTATTTTAAATGAAAATTAGCATACCTTCATAATCATCTTATTCAAATTAATGCAAAATGAGATCTCTCACACATATCATAGTTATTTAGGATTCTTTTCTATGTAGTTCGTAAGAGAACAAAGCTTTGTTTTTCTTAATCTGCCTCTGATTAACTCTCCAAATTAGAAAAACCCCAGTAAGAAAAATCAGGACCTTGAAGGGAGTAGGTTTTTCTATATTTGTCTATTATATTCCATATAAGTCTATTATATTCCATATACGACATGGTTTGAATTTCTGAATATACTCAATATCGTGGTTTCTTTAGAGAAGGAGGACAAGTTTTGGGAAAGACTCAAAAGTCAGTGGTTCCCAACCACTTGGTTCTCACTCAAACAAAAAAGAAAAAAACACCCTACAAATGTGTATTTTGCATCCCAGACTTTGATAAGATGCCACCAAACCATCTTTAAACTATGGGAATAACAAGATTGCCTGGGTGATCAGTCAGAAGATTGAGAAGCAGAAAGTCCAGAGCCTCAAGAAACAGAACCTTGGGAGTAAAGGTTTACTTGGAAGTCATTATTGCTTTGGAGAGGATCTTATGACACAACCCAGCTGGGTAGAGGGTGGAGTGTTGTAGCTTCTGGTTTAGCTCACCAGTGGGAGCTAACTTTGAATTGGAAGTAATGTTTTTATTTTGTGAATGGATGCTCTATACCAGGGCTGTCAAACTTGTGGCCCGCGGGTCAGATGTGTCATGCGCTGGCCATGCCTACGCCCGGTTTAGCAAAGGGGAAAAAAGTCCTGATACATCATGTGATGCCACCGTGATGACACGAGTTTGACACCTCTGCTCTATACTATATTTTAGAATGGCTCTACCAATTTTCTATTGGCTCCTTTCTTGAATCCCTAGGCAGCTAGAAGTTTAATTTCTTGCTTTATCAACTCCTTGCTGTTGACTAAATTCCATTCCCTGAGCAATTTTTGATTGAAAATTTAAACCCAATGACCTTTATACACTGTCTCTTCTGATGACAGGAAAATATGTATATTAGGGTTATTTTTAAATAAGGCTTATAATAACTTGTTCTGGTATGTGGTTTCCATTAAACAAATATATAAAATAATTTGTTTTATTATAGCATAAAGTATAAAAGTACTTGTTTTTGAATACTCAACATTTGGGAGAACAAAAGACAGTCGCAGTCTATGAATGCTAATTAAAATCTTTTCTCCCTCTATATGGAGAAATTGTAGGTGACTGAAAGCACTTATTTTCTCAAATAACATTCATAGTGCTTTAAAGAAAAAAACCTGGATAAAATATGTTAAGTACAATTAAATAAATAGAATCATGAATTTGAACAGCCCATAGAAATCATGTAGACAAATTCCTTGCTTGGTACAGAGTTTGCAGTGCAGAATATCACTGCAATGCAAGTTGTTGATGTTTTCCACTTCCTGATTTTCCACTTCCCATTTTTTTAAAAAATGCCTGCACAGTTTTAAACCAAAATGTTGTGTTTGGAACTGGTCATAATATTCCAAATGCTGATATATTCAGGTAGATATATACCTTAAACATTAGATTCATTTTTTTGGAACTATTTACCTGAAAGATAATCTTGAATTTATAATCACCCATGCTCCCTCAAAAAAGAAATTAGACAAAGAATAATAATAAACAGAGCAAAACTCTTGTGCATTGCCCAGTTCCACATCTACTTGCTAAGAAACTAATTCTGGAGACTTCCAAATGAGTTTAAAACATCAATACTTAATACCTTTTGCAACTGATAGATTTTATTAAAAGGTATAAGGTCATTAGCTAGAGTTCAGTTCATCAGATGAGATTCTATCATACGCCTGATTTTTTTCTACCATACTCTAACACAACTCTCCTCCTACAATGTCTACAACAAGAGGCATCAAATTAACTCACATGTCACACACTTACGTCTGTATGTACAAAAAGAAGGGACCAGGAGAAATAAAGAATTAACTCAGCAACCACAAATTATTAGTAACATATACAATTTATAAAATTGATTCTGCATTTGAACATACCAATTATTCTCTCGCCTGCTTACAAACCACTCTCCCACAGAGTAACTCACAAGAACATGCACAAAGATATACATATTCTTTTCTTCCTTCAAGAAGAATCATAAAAAAGAAGGAAAACACACACCTATGCACAAAAAATGGAAATTGGATGAGGAATAGATGTACCTGTAAAGGTAATAAAGAAGGAACAAAACTGGATGGGGACAAAGTAAAGAAGGTCCATGAACAGAAAGAACACAGAAAAGCCCTATTTGGACCTTAAAGAAAAGATTACAAATCAGTTCGATAAGCAGCCTCTTCAAAACAAGACACTAATAGCTTTCCAGGTCAACACTTTTTTTTAGCAGGAGCCTCTGTAACTGTGTCATCTCCTATCCAGTAAGTTGTATTTAACAGCTTCTTCTATTATTAGTGGGTCTAAAAGGACATCCTCCATTTACATAGTTCTTCAGAAACAATCCAGGTCTCCCCATGTAACAATTATATCTTTGATTTTTTTTGGTAGTGAAAAATACATTATTCTGTTAAACTTCAGTTGTTTCTGCTAACCTATCAAGACACTTTTACAATAATAGTTATACCTCCTAGCTGTGTCATTCACAACCCAACCCCATCACCTGTACCTAAATAATTTAAGAACAAATTCAGAATAACTTGGCATACAAATATGTAAATGACAAATACACAGAAATTTGCTTTTAGAATGCTCGTTTGTATGAATGCTGGTAGCTCAAGACAGCATTTGCCCATCACCAGTTTTCTGGTACCTTAACTGTTTTCCAAGATGTCCCAGTATTACAAATCTATTTTTTGTTCTTATGTTGCTATATTCCTGTAATTCATTTTTAATATGCTAATAACAGACCAAGAGGTGAACACACTTTCCAGCAGTGAGAATGAGTAAATAAAAAATGACCATGCTATCTTTCTATCTCTTTTATCCACATTCTCATACATAATACATACCCATCCTTCCCACCCACGTTCAAACTTGTCCAAATCATTAGCTAAATTTAAAATATGCCTTTAAGGTATTAAAAAAAAGAAATCAAACAATTTGGGAACAGAATAACATATGAAGAGAAACTGGACTTTCTTATTTTTATTTTGAAGACATTTCTCATTCAAGAAGCATCTTCAGCTCTGACAGGATAGTGGGGAATGGAAAGATTTATATTCCTTGCAGACAGCTGGTAATCTGCATCCGTTTAGAGGGTCATTGAAACACTTGGAGGTTTATCTGTGTCCTCGGAGTCATCTGAGTAGTGCTCCTGGTTCCTGTAGTCTGCAATTTTTCTCTGGAAATCCATTCCTACTCCCACACCATTCAAAGGGTGTTCATCCCAAATTGTATAGCTAAATGTCTATAGAGGTTCTCAGTCATCCAGGTCATGGTTGTCCCAAAGGTGCTTTTTTCAGGAGGCAACTGGACTTTCTTGTTTTT
>JANHJO010007627.1:576621-588699 GCA_032468235.1 Pseudoxyrhopus heterurus | reverse complement strand
AGAAAGAAAGAAAGAAAGAAAGAAAGAAAGAAAGAAAGAAAGAAAGAAAGAAAGAAAGAAAGAAAGAAAGAAAGTTGCTTCCATAATATCAACCCATACAGAAATCCAGCATGCAATTTTTTCACCTTCTTGTTGTAAAAGAAGAGGAATCATTCCAACAAAGGAAGTGATCAAATATCTGGAAAAGGAATTTGTATTTGTTCCTTCAAAAGTAGGTATACAGAGAAAAGTAGGAGAGCAGAACAATGCCAATATGTGCTAACAAATACTTCCAAAATTGAACATATTGCTATCAAAAGCACCAAGAATGGTTTCCCAATAAAACAGTAGCACAAAGATGAAGCCAAAGAGAAAATTCAGAGCTTGACCCAAGTTGTCCTTTATTCCTGCCCTGATATAACAAAAATAAATTGTGCTGTATCTGATTGGGTAGCTAGAAATCTAGCTCTAATAAGATTTTAAAAAATCTCTATAGAGATCTTTTAGATATCAACCTACTGAAAGACTATACTGTCTTCCTCTATTGAAACAGCTGTACCAGAATACTTCAAGATAAAAACAGTCCCTTCTCCCTCCCCAACAAGTGCATAGGGGATACAGGTAGAAAGAATACTGTATTTAACTACAGAAAGTGATAGAAATAAAACCTTGTGATAAAGGCATTGCTATGGACTGTTAACATACACTGTTCATGAGTCCCCCAAATTTAGGTTTTAACAAATCTATTTATCATCTACTGAACAAATTTGATCCTTGTTAAATAAAACTAGCATTTTTTTTTACAAATATCAGCTAAATAAGATACTATCAGGCTATCTTTCAATCTGCTATGAAAAAGATAACTGAATTTAACTGTCTTTGCGAATCTTTGTAGCAGAAGCAATGATTTTATTATCTGATTTTCACTAAAATAGCACATCTGAGTACTATGCTACTTTCTTGCCAATAATCATTAATTCATATGATTTGTTTAAGACTTTTTCAGGTTGGGTGACTTGAGCTAATATAGTACACCATCATTTCTCTTAACAGCAGTTTCAGATGGAGATGGTGAAAAATTACCTGGTGAGGCTGTGAGAGCCATCACTCCATAGTAAGAGAAAGCACCAGCTTCAAACTTCATTCCTTCTTTCCCAGCCTCTACTTCAACTTTTCCCTGCAGAGAGAAAAAAAGATAACATTCCTATTTAGAATTAGAGGAAATGTTGGCCTTTAGCCAGATCCATTAATTCATTCACCTCATTTATTTATCCATTTATTTATTCATTTATCATTCATTCTTTTTCAAAAATAGTTTTTCTTTTACATGTGTTCCCAAGTGTAACTGGTTTGCCTTCAATACCTCAGAGGCTGTATTTCTCAATTATATTCAATAATTGAACATTCAAGATAAAAGATTTTAAATAAAGGAATAAACCATTCTGGCTATGAATTAAACAGGTTTACTATGTGGGACAGTGCCATACAGTATATATTTCCCAATGACATTTGAAGGAATGCTTTATGCTTCTTTCCAATATATAACTTTCTATTCCCCTCTGCAGTTTCCTAACATTATCTTAAAGGCCAGCAAGCCAGCTTTAGAGGATCAGATAGTAGTTGCCTGAACTAAAGCCAGTTGGTGGTGAAAGAAAATGGCAAATACAATGTGAGCTAACAGAGCAGAAGACATTAATTCCTAATTGGCAAATTAGCATTGTTACTTTAAGAATCACAAGTTCTATACCAGGTTCAAGGAATTCTATCTTCTGTGTAATTGCTCAACACTGATGGTACATATAAAAAATGTCTGGTATTTATACTTTTGAAGCTTTGCATGCTTCAAATTCCAAATTAATTAGCAAGATACAAAAATGGAAATTTTAGAAGCTGTTGGGATCTGATGTTACATGGTTAATCCACAAAGAGAAGGGCTCCTGTTTTTCCCATATGGGACTGAAGGCTGCTTCATAAAGTCTAGCAAGAAATTGATTATGACGGGAAGAGCTCAATGTTTCATTTTTTAGGTCCTCTTAAAGGTGGCCAACTTTACAAAAGACATTAGGGATTTGGGGAAACAAAGTGAATTAAAAATAAGCAAAACAAAAATAGGAATATTTATTAAGAACTGAAAAAATATAACCTAAGAGAAAGAAAAAACAATAGAATTCAAACACAGTTCTTATTCTGCTACTATCATGTCTCCAGCAAAGTGCTTTCTTTGGTTGAGTTGAGAGGAAAATCTACCAAGTATTTTAGAACCTACTTTTGCTGTTCCTCAATAGCGCAGCCAGCAGATACTCATTTCTGTGCTGCCCTTTTCCTCTACCACTTACTGTCATCTACCAACAGGAAGGACTACCATCAATTACTCCACTCAGTATATTTGACATTCAATTCACTTTTGTATTGTTTAATTTTGACTTTATTACTAGAACTTTCACCACATTAGTTCTGGAAATCACATGATTTCCAGGCCCCAAAGGCAGAAATGTACCACTCTAAAAGTGACAATTCATGCATAATAGAGGTCAGGGGCTGTCACACACAAGGGCTGATAGCTTTCTTCAGCTGAGAGCTGTGAAGAGTGCAGTGCTCATCCCCTTGTTGGGGTCCTGACTAGAGGATAAAATCTAAATAGCTTTTTTCTCTTTCCTCCTATGAGCGTTAACAGAGATGAATGCTTCTAAAATGGCACAAGTGAGATTCACCACTTCAAGCATCCTATTTGGAAAACTGGGATGTTGTTTCCATCTGATGTTCTCCATCATAATTAAGTTTTTTGTTTCTCCTTTAAGAGATACCACTGCTAAATACATGGATCTTAATTCAAAATAAATATACTTAGATCAGCGCTGCCTCTGTGTTTACAAGAGAGTCAAATCTCAAGGAAAGCAACCAATGGAATGAGCAAATTCATATTCATTGGATAGGGGAAGGAAAGAATATTCCAGAAAGCTTCTCAATGTAGATTTCTCTATATATACATACAAACACATGCATGCAGACAGATGCATACATACAAGCACACAGTTTCCCATTTAACTGGCTCTGCAGTCACATGTTCCCTCACCTCATTTCCAAACAGGAGGAAAAGTTGTTGGCTGAAGTTCTCCTTTTTTTAATTTTTTTGCTTACCAATGGGAATATTGACCTGCTGGTATACTTGTGGACCGTTTCCCACAAGGTCAACATTTTCTTGTCTAATTTATAATATTATCTTCTAATTTAAAAAAGAGATGCCTGGCTCTCTTGTCAACTATACTATAAGAGCTACGGAGTTTCAGAGCCCATTGGCTGGATGGGAAGAGGCAGTCCTGTAATAGACAATCAGAGCCCAGAAGGTCACTGATTTCTGAGGGTTCCTCCTTCATGTGACCTTAAATGACTGCATGGGAGGTATTTTGTTGGCAATGAACTGAAAATAAGGTACCAGCACACTTAGCCCAACTTCTTCCTCTGAGCAGCAAGCTGATGACAAGGTGGAACTCTTTCTATGCCTTTAGGAAAAGTAAGTGAGCTGTCTTCACACCACAACAACCAAGACATGTGATGAACCCTAAAGTGGCATTTAAAGGAAAAATGAACATAGAGCTATTAGATCACTAAAGAATACTACATACAGGTAGCCAAAATTTGCAGAGAATATATCAAGAAAGCAAAGGCTGAGAATGAGCTGAATTAGCAAATGATCTCAGGAATAACAAAAAGAGATTCTTTGGGTATGTTTAAAATAAAAGAAAGAGGGAAAAATAGTATACCAGCTGCTAACTGAAGATGGCAAATGATAACAGATAACAAAAGCAGAACTATTCAATTCCTATTTTAGCTCAATCTTCTCTGAGAAAAGAATATGTGTTCCACCAGGGAATTATGAGGAACCCGAGGAAGGAACAGGTTTCCAGTTCAAGCTTGTGAGAAATATTAGTCAGATACTGACCTTGAATGAGTTCAAATCTCCAGGGCCAGATGGATTGCATCCTAGGGAACAAAAGGAAATTGCTGAAGATCTGGCCAAAACTCTCCAAACCAGGTGAAATAACAGATGACTAGAAGAAGGAATGCAGTATCCTTATAGAAAAAAAGGAACTGCAGACCAGTCAGTCTGATACCTGGGAAGATTTTGATTTTAAAGCAATTAATGTTAAGAGACTTGAAAATAATATGGAAAATACTAGAAGTGTAGATTTATTAAGAACAAACCTTTCAAAACTGATTTATTTTTTACCAGGTAACTTCCTTTATAGACTGTGGAAATGTAGTAGGAATAAACGTATCTTGACTAGCAAAAAATTAATCAGTTACTCAGTGGCAGTCTGGTTAGCAAGTATCAGCTGAATCACACATCTGTAATATGGATCTACAGATTATTTGAAAACCATTCTTGAAACTGAATTTTCATTTCTCAAACTGAAATGAGATATAAAATAGAATACCAAAAAGCTTAACCCTGGACTATTTTCAATAATATTAATGAGTTGAATGAAGAAATAGAAGGGATTTATAAAATTAGTAGATGATCCAAACTGATGTTAATACTCTATAAAACAGAAAGAAAATTAAAAATGAACCCGAGATAAAAGAGAAGTGAATTTAAAAAACATAGAGGAGAGGTTCCTTCTAAGGATGGAGAAAAGTTTGCAATAGGGATCCTGATTTAATTCTGACATATAGAAATATCTTTGCTGGCTCATTGCCGCAATACAAACAACTTCATTAAAGCAAAACCTTAATAATGTTCTCTCTACCAAATGATACAGTTATCATACATATAAGAATGGGACTGATTTGTTTAGATGGATGGTGGTTTCGTTGTCTTCTCCGACAGGATGTATTACCACAAAAATACCTAAAATTTGCAAGGTGAATTGCATCAGGGACTGAGAATGATGTTACTCTGCTTGTTTATATGAACAATGGCTCTCTGAGGTGACCTGAGAGGATTAATTCCAAAAAACTAAAGACATTAAGCAACTTTGCAAAGAAGTTCTAAGTAACAGATGTGACATCATCATTTTGTTACCAACCATCAATCATTTATTTGATCCAAACCTAAATGTGTATCCCACTGTAAGTTCAATGGAAATAAGAGCAAAGAAAGGTCAACAGTCTTATTGGTGAACCCTGTCCATCAAAAAAAAAGAGACACAAGTTGCCATGGAAGACAAAGGTGCTCTCAGAAATGCACTGTGAGAAGAATGAGTAATTGGCATCATGTAATAGCTGAACAAATAACATTATTATAAGAGTAATTGTTATAAAATGGAAAAAGCCTCCAAACCCTGAAAAGGCTGATGGTGTGTTGGTCCCAAGCGCGACTCATGAACTCAGTATGATAGAATGTCTTATGGAATGGCAGAAAGATAGATCTCTGCATGACTGAAATTCAGGAGGATCCTAGAAAGAATAAGGTTTGAGTTGCTGAAAGTGCAATCTTATGGAAAGTGTATTCTATGGGACCGAGAAAGGGTAGCTTGGACATGGTCCTGAAGTGGAAAATCAAAAAGATCCACCAGGAATCAATGTGAAATAGTATTTAAGAGACTAAAGTAGGAATGGTAAGGTCTAGGTTCAAATCTACCCTTTGTTATAGAAAATTAGTGTGACTTAGAGACAATCACTTTCTCTCGGTGCAATCTACCTCACAGGACAGATGGATTTCTCTTTGTAAGCTATACGTTGCTCCTGGAAAAAAGACAAGAAATATATTCAACAAATAACATAAATAAATCATTTATATAAAGATATAGACACTGCTATATGGGATATAATATTACAGCCATCATGCCAACCAGGAATAAATTTTACTGAAACAAACATTTAAACATTTATCCTTCTTAATCCGATAAAGATTTTCTACTTAGTTAGGAGTTGATCTCATTCTCAAACATGTTTCAGTGTGGTCAGAAATTTCAGTAGGACTGGAACAACAGCAGGAATGCAAACTAGATTAAATGAAATATCAGGAAAAGAATATGATCACACTTTTAACCTGAAGAAAGTTAAAACCAGTTTTCACAGCATACAGGACAAAGAGTAATAGCCTAAAATCAGTTCATGTTAAATATTAGGAAAATCTTTCTAACCATAAGAACAGCACAATAGAGAAATCAATTATCAAAGAAGGTAATAGGCTCCCTTTTGGTTGAATTATTTAAATGAAGACTGGATATCCAGCCATTAGGAATGCTTTAATTTTAATTACTGTGTAAAAGAGGATTACACTTTGATAGATAAAATTCTGTGAAAAGCAAGGTTCACACATGGTGGTACACCAAAGTTGCTTTGACTACGGCATATTGAAGAAAATGCAATGTGAGGTAGCTTATTATTATAACCTAAAACCAAACAAATTACATTATGACTTATCATAATGTGTGAACCCAACCAAAATCTCTATGGAAAATTGAATGAGTTCTCTCAGAATAAAGCTTTACACTATTCCAAGAATTCATCCCACCAACACATGTGAGAAACAATACAAAGAGATCATTAAATGTGTCATAGCTATATTACCCCAAATACCGACTTAAGGACAGCAATAGGCAATGGCACAGTTTCTATAAGTACAAATTCTACAAAGCTGTTAGCTATACTGTTACATATTTCTATACAAAGAAAGATCAAAAGATTTTCCGATCCAAATACAACTGAGGCCTTCTGTGAAATCCTTCAGCATGTAATACAGACAGTACCTTTCCTTCTTTACAAAACATTTTAAGGTACTTTGGATTAATAGACAGTAATTAGACCAAAACCACCCAGTGAACTCCATGACTAAATGGGCACCTGACCACTACCACTGATTCTCAAACCTAGCCAAACAGAGATTGTGTGAATTGGCAATTCTAGAGTTCAACCACTGGATTGATGGACTGCATTACATGAGGTTTTACCCTCTTGCAGCTGCTAATGCTTTGGGAGATGATGCTCTTCGATCTAACTTTATCACTAGAGATCTATTAACAGAAAATGCATTTGTTCAGCTTCATTCTTCAGCTTCATTTGGTATGTTAGGTTCTACAGATAGTCCTTGACTTATGATCATTTGTTTAACCACGTTCAGAGTTATAATGGCCTTGGAAAAATTGGCTTACTTTTTTACATTTGGTTCTACAGGTAGTACTCACATTTACAACTATCACACTACACTCTTGGTCACATGGCTATAATTTAGGCACCAGCTCATATTTACAGCACTCTGCGGTCATGTGATTTTTCCCCCAACACCCATTGGGGAAGCTGGATTCACTTAGCAACCCCTGTAAAATTGTCATAAAATCAGATATGACTTTGACTTATGACCACAATGAATTATGACAGAAGTTCTTGTCCCAATCGTAGTCATAGGTTGAGGACTACCTACATCATATTTGGATATAAATAGCCAAGACTGAATGACCCACACTCACATTTACTTTTGATTTGGTGTTTTTTTTCTCATTTAGAATGACTATAATTTCAAGAAAAAAAGAAAAATGGATTGCTTTTTTTTTTACAAATGGAGTTTAAATGGAAAAAAATGGCATTGCTATTTCTAGCTATATTTTTGATGACTTTGTTTTTAAGAAGCGCCAAGAAAGATAATGACAGTTTTCTTTATAGAAAGACTGACAGTACATTTCACAAGGTCTGCATGAGTAGTAGAGAAACCATCATCCTCTTTAAAATTCAACTATCCTTTCAACAGACCAAACATCTTAAGAAGGATTTACACTGTAAGTTATTTCCTTTACATTTTGATATGAAGTAATAAAACAATGACTAGATCTAGCAAATAAGAGAAAAATAGACTCAGCACAGAGGAAGGTAAAATCCTTTGAGTTATAAAACAAATTTTGAACACCATTAAAAATCTTCAAGTCAGAGTCTAAATTACTGACCTAAATCCTTTCCCGAGAGCCTTGCCTATAAGGGTACTTTTTGAACAATAAGTTCTGGATGCTGAATAGCAAATGAGTTAACCTTAGTCTTTAATATTACATCTTGGAAATGGAATCTTGCCACCTTGGAACTCCCAAATCATCACAAAGCTTTCTTCTCAAGCTTGACTTCACATTTGCTTTTCTGCTCTGCTGGAAAGCAGATTTACAGTGAGCCAATACAAGTTTGTACCTGTTCTTTTGACTCAAGGACACTTGATACAAATGAAATGTTTTCATACAATGCTGTATAATATATAATGAGGCTTAAGTTATATACTCTATTGGGGCTGGGCAAGTGATGCTGTTGCAGTGTTTCTGAGAGCCTGGAGGCTATGCGGGTCTGGATGGGGACTTCAACTGAACCCAGACTAATCTTGCCAGATTGGCATTCCACCTTGTCATCTTTGACTAGGGATGGGATTGCATTTCCCTGGACTAAACTGGTGTGCAATTTGGGGTGGGGGGGATTCCTGAATTCACTGCTCCTGCTTAATGATCAGATATAGCGATGGCAAGGGGAGGCTTTGTACAGATTTGTTTTGTGCACTAGTAGCACTCTTTTCTGGGCCACAATCGTTCACATAATAGTTATCTCATGGCTGCATTATTGTAAGGCTCTAAATCTACCCTTAAAGTCCACTTGGAAATTACAACTAGCCCTAAACACAGCGGCACCCAGAGTATTGGGTGCCCCAGGCTCACCTATGTTATACCTTTTTATTGTATCAGCCGCATTGGCTCCCTGATTTCTTCCAGGTGTAATTCAAGATGATGGTTATTTATTTGTTTGTTTGTTTATTAAATTTATATTGCCGCTTATTTGCTCATGGCGACTCAAGGCGGCTTACAGAATATAAAAACCACATTTAAAACCATAAACTACTTAAAAATCAAATAATATAATAATAAAATCATAATAAAATCACCCCCCGCCCCAGTGACAGCAGATCACATGAGCCATTTAATGGGTTATCACCTTTAAAGCCCTACAGGCCATGGTACCTGATTATTTGTGGGGCCATCTCTCTCTAAGAATATGCACCCACTGGATCAGATAGGGTGGGCCTCCCTGAAATCTTGTGAGGTCTTGGAAGCATGTCTTTTCTGCTGCTCCTACCCTCCCTCTGGTGATTTGACAGACCCCCACCATTCTCATCTTCCAGAAGGCCATTAAAACATAACTTTTTATTGAGGTGCTGACATTGTGTGCATAGAAGTTATGGAAAGAGTACACTTGAGCCTGCTGTGAGACATCTCAAGGGGGACATTTCAAGGGGTAGAATTATGGCTCAGGGTTTTTACTGTTTTACAGTTTTATTATTTTTATTATTGTTTTATTAAGTGGTTTTATGGTTATTGTGAACCGTGCAGAGTTGCTTAAAATGGGTGGCCATATAAATCTTTTAAATAAATAAATAAATAAAATAATATTAATTCTAAATGGATCTACATGATAATTACGCTCCATTTAGTAAACTTTCAAGGGCACCCATATTAATTCTTCAATCTTATACACAGCCAAATTCTATATGTGTCATTAAGAGTACAGCAATAAATGGTAAGAGTATACTATCAAAACCAGTTCCATCTCCAGCTATAGCACTTATTCCCTATTGCTTTTATCTTACAATCTGTTTGTTTCACACTGTATTATTCATTATGTAACTCAGTATTGGATTACTGTCTGGACTTTATTTCTTGTAGGCCTTTGGTTATAACAAAGAATTCATTCATTCAAAGCTAGAGGTGACTTAAGCAGATAAATGACTCAAGAATAGACTATGATCCTGATCACAGAGGCCAAGAAAACAACTATATTAGCAATATAAGATTAAAATGTTTTTGCTTAAACATTCATTAGGTGGGATCATTCTTAGCACCTAATTATATAAGAAAGTTTATGCAATATATATGTTGTGTGGCACAGGCTTTCACTGACTACATCAAATACATAAGCTGTTATCCAAAATTGATAAGTGTATTTCTGTGTGTGGGGTTGCATGCTAGGCAGTGGAACGAAAAGCATTGGAATTTTTTTTTCAAGAACAGAAGATTCTTCTACTACTTTTTAGTATAAAACAAATCACTATGTTTGTGTTGAGCAAAGGAGTATCTATTATTTACTAGAATTTTCTACTATGTATTTTATCTATCATATAAGTTACAACTCTAGGAACAAAAGTCTGTTTGAATCTTAGAACATGTACATTCAATATACAAGAGAAGTAAAATGAAAATATACTCTTTAAGTATACAGAAATACTTTTTAAATAAAAAGTAATATACAGTATATTATTAAACAAGCTCAATAAGATCAGATTGGCAACTTTTTTTCTTCATGACTAATTTTAAAGGCTTTTAAAAATACCCCATAAAAACAAGTAAAACTGCAATTATAATATAAAATACATTAAACCATATCTCGCCCATATTTCAAATTTCCTTCGACTTAATGACTCTTCATGTTATTTTGGGCCATCAGAGAAAGGCTCCAGAATTCATAGTTCGTTTTTCTCTCTAAAAATAACATCTGCATAGGTCTCTGAGGTAAACAAATTTGTGCGAATCAAATTATTTTTATCAATGAAGAAGATATTGTTCCTAACAAACATTCAGACTACCTTGTGAATTAATTTGTAAGAATATCAAAACCATAATAGCTAAGTGGAAATACTGTAGAAGATTTCAGTTTTATTTAAAAACATCAAAGTAATGCATTAAACTAAATAGTATTGTCAAACAGCAGATCTAAAAAACACAAAATTGCTAGTTTTTTTGTCTTCATTTGTTTTAAAAGCAACCAGTAGGTGGTGCTGTTTGCTTACTACAGTATACATAATTGTTTAGTTTATTAGGCAAAACTAAGATTAGTCCAATTCATATTACAGATTACCCATAAAATAATGCCCCGAGTTAATAATATGCATACTAGAATTGCATCAAAATGTCATCTGTTCTGGTTATTGACAAAAATATTTACTTTTGGGAGGAAGTGTGATTTTCAAGTTTATTTGCTGTTTAATTGTTTCCAATCTGTTCCCACCACTTTAAAATAATTTGGTCTTCATTTTATTTTGATGATGCCAAAAACCAAAACTCAGATAACATTACCTTCCACATGTTGCTTACTTACAATTCTCAGTATCCCTAGCCAACGTAATGAGCAATGGAAATGGTGACTTGAAAACATCTACAGGGACTTAAATTATGTAATTAATTGGATGATTTTAATGGTTCATTAAAAGTAGTTAATATTAATTAGGAGTATATCTAATATTGTATGGTGATCAATACATTGAATAACTGAATAAGAATGTAATACATGGCCCTGGTTTTATACAGGCTAATATTTTCACCTTTTCTTCAAAAGGGTCAACAGCAATTTCTTCGGTCATTTTCAGATTGTGCCTTTTTCTTTCATCTCATGCTTTATTGTAATGGAATGTATGAAAGATCTTGGGGGGAAAGAGGAGGAGATGCTGCCTAGGAAACAATCAGACAAGAGAAGCAGGAGCCTGCAGTCGCTTTATGGCAGAGAAAGTTAAGAAAGACCCGCTTTAATGGACCAAGTAGTGAAATTTGTGTCTTCAGACTTGCAAGTTTCTATTAATGTAGCCTTACAATAAAGTAAATTAGTTCATTTTGTCATGTTTCCTGTCTAGTTTACCAGAGAGAGATGACATTTATCAATGTAATTATGATTTTTTAAAATTGTATTTTCTACTCTTGAATACAAGGCCCAATTTTAATCAGACATTCCCAAAATTTTAATAGAAACATCATTTTTTACTGAAAATCAAATTGTTTGACTAAGTGGCTCAATTTCCCATTAAATAAGGTGGCATCAATTGAAGTCTTTCTAAAAATAAAGTGACTCAGACAGGAACTATGGAAGGAGGAACTGTTGTCTTGACTTTTGCCCTCTTCCTGATATTTTAAACCAGCGCAGCTCCATCCTCCCACTATTTGCACTGAAAAAAGAGCTCCCACTCTTGCCAATGGATCTTTTGCCAACACCTCTGAAGCTGCCACTTATTTTTTAAAAGGCATTCAGTCGCTATTAGGATGAATGGTATCTTGCTTAACCAAATCTTAGGTTGCATAATGCAGGCAGAACAAGTAACAAGGTAATGCAGGAATTAAGATGACCCTTTTGTCATTAGAGACTGTCACT
>JANHJO010007627.1:556846-572333 GCA_032468235.1 Pseudoxyrhopus heterurus | reverse complement strand
GAGATTTACCTGCACAACGTAGTAGACCAAGAAATTAGAATTTAGAGCAGAAGGACTTACTAGTCTGTTCCAAAATGGTACAGATGAATGTTATAATGCAACAACATATAATTTAAGGGATACTGATGCTTAAAAAACATCAAAAACAAAAACCTACCTAAAAATTTACCAAGCATTTTTAGAGGCAATCATAACTAGAGACTTTTTTTTTCTCGTTGGGTACCATAGGAAGTAGGGTTACTTGAGTATTGACATTAATTAGGTAGTTGGAGTCATTTTTTCAATATTTTGTTTGAGAAGGTTGGATATGGAAATAAGGAGCAAAATGGTCATATTATTTTTTAAAGCAGCAAAAAGGAAAAACCACCCTGCTACAGATTAGCAATTTTGCTAAATAATGGGAGTATAATTTGGAAGTGGTCTGGGAACCACAAAATGGAGGGAGGGCGGTCCACAAATTATCTAATCTTATTAAGGTTTTTCCACCTTGTAGAACATTAAGTCTCCTAACAAGGAACAGATGATATTCCTAACATCTTTAACCACTTCACAAAGATTATTACCATTATCATATCAAATGAAACAGAATTTGATTTTTTTGTATCCAAAATATATTAAATATATTAAACAAAATAAGTCCAACAAGCATAAATTCAATTAAAACAATATCCAAACATCGCACAAACAAAGCTTTATATTAAAATAGAAATTTTAAACATCAGAGATTAATATTTTTTATCAGCCACCCAGAGTCACTGGCAGCAAGTAGGTGGTCATATAAATTCAAACAAACAAACAAATAAATACCGGTAACATACTATCTTCCAAGAAAACTCTATGACCCATAATTTAGTTTGTACTAAATTATGGGTCATAAAGTACTATAATTGTATACTATGCATTATATATGCATATTATTTAAATTTTAAATAAATTTTAAATTGCTTTCATCGATTTCCCTCTCCTCAGGAAAATATTTCACATTTAAATTACTAATTATTGTGTGCTATACCATTCATCTACAAACAGTTGAATTCGATCACTTGAGATTTTAGAGAATCAAAACAATTTTTTACTGAATGGCAGGTAAAGGCTGCTTGTTAAGAGCAAATGGCTGAAGATTAAACATGACATTCTCAAGCATGTTTGATTGTACTTATTAATTTCTAATATATTTATATAACCCTATTATTCATTTTTAACCTATTGTATTTTGTATAAATGAGTTCCAAGTTTCATTATATTTATTTATTTATTTGTCATTTATTTATTTATTTGTCAAAAACATACATAGTCATATAAAAGTTGAAAACATAGAACATGAACAAGAATTATATATAAGTAATTAAGGGTAAATTTGACTGTACAAAGTCTACCTGTATTGACCACCTGTCCATAGGTGGTAAATGTTATCATGTCTTCAATCCATTGATTGAATGGGGCCATACATTTATCTTTCCAATATTGCAGCAGACATAGTCCTTGACTTACAACAACAATTGGGACAAGAATTTCTGTTGCTAATTTCTGTTATTACAACCTTCTTCGCCATGGTTGCTAAGTGAATTATTGAAGCTGTTTGAAGTGAAACATGCAGTAATTAAGTGAATCTGGATTTTCCCATTGCCTTTGCTTGTCAGAAGTTGGCTGGGATTGTCGCAATGACCCCAGAATGCTGCAACCATTGTAAATGCATGACAGTTACCAAACACCCAGATTTTGATTATGTGACCATGAGGATGCTGCAACAGTTGTAATTGTAAGGACTGGTTGTAAGTCACTTTTTTCAGTGCTGTTGTAACTCTTTGAACAGTCTTTGAATCACTAATTAATGGTTGTAAATGAAAGATTATCTGTAATTGTATCAGCCTTTTGGCCACAGTAAAGGCATGAAGTATCCATTTATGTTATTTTAGCTGTCAAATTTCATGTACTGGTAAGTAGTTCAAGAAAATATTATGGACTATGGAAAATCATTTCAATAAATTATTATTGCAGCAAGATTACCATAGGCATAGATTCAGAAAGATTTGACACTACTCATCATGAAGAAATGGTTGATGAAGATAATAGTTCTTGCTGAAATAAATTGACTTGTTTGATTTTTAAAAAAAACATTATCTACATTTATTGGTGACTGAAAGCCTCTTACAGAATTTGTGTGTAAAAATGAAAAAAAGAACCAAAAATGACTTATGTTTTGATGAGTATACAGGATAGAGTATAGAAAGAAGAAGAATGAGATAACTTTGGAGACAGGCTAAATATATTTACTAAATACATATAACTGCTGTGAATAATATTGGAAGCTACATCTTCATATCTTTTTTTCTTTCTTTTCTATTTTTCATTTTTTTCTCTTTTTTGCATTTTTTCCTTTATTTTTCTCCCCCTACTTTATCTTGGTCTCTGTTAGTTTTTTTTCTTCTTGTTCAAAAGTTTTAATTAAAAATTATACAAAAAGAGACATTAATGTCTGAAAATTTTAGCTTTTGTCACATAGTCATATTTATATGGTTATTATATCCCAACAAAACACTGTTTTTGACAGTTCTTATTTATAGAAATATAATGAAGCCTAATTAATTCTAAATATTATGTCAGTACATCAAAGAACAATACTGGTCATCCTCATTTACTGACTGGAATTGGTCACTCAATTGCTAAATATTGTGGACCAACTTACTAGAACCTCAACTGCAGATCTGACTGGGATTGTCAATCACTATGGATTGTTAAGCACCACAATACATGCGCTGATTGCAAGTTTCCAAATTGTGATTACAGGACTGTTGGGACATGGTGTTGACCACAACTTTTGAGGGCCAATTGTTTCTACTTTCAGCATCATTATAAGTTTGACTGATCACTGAACAAGTGGTTGGCAAATGAGGGCTATCTATAAACTAACTGATGTTTTGACTAGTCACATTAAAGTATTCCTTTAGGTGCTTATTAACTAACAACAGCACACTTATCCACAATTAAAAAATAGCTGAATTCAGACACTCACTCTTTAATATCTATTCTAGATGTTAGATTACTACTTAAATGACAGATGCCAGGGGGGGGAAAGACATTTGTATAAGTAAGAATTTGGTTCAAATATCTTAGGCTTATTGAATGAGCAATCAAAATATCCTATTCAAGCAAATGGATGTTTAAAGATATTCTGGAAACAGTAGATCAGAGAGAAGACCTTAATAATTGACATAAATACTGCATCAGGTCAAAATAATTCAGTTCACTAAACTTCACATCTGCTTTCCCAGGGACCTAACATAAGCAAATTCTTTGAGAATGCTGTCTGTTGAAAGTTAAATTCTTTTGCTATTCCCAGCTTGTGATCATTTAAAAGGAATTTTCCAAAGCAAGGTCTAATATTAGACTCAAAATGAAGTTTCCATTCCACTTACGCGATATTCTCACCAAAGTAACTACTACATAATCTGATTGTCTTGGAGCTACTCATTTAGATGCAGATGACCATACTTCAAATACCAACTGAACCATACTAGCAAAGTTTGTCTTAAAGAAACCTTTACAGTGTGAATCACTATTAGAATCATAATTTGCATTTATAATTATGTATAATATCACAAACTTCATTAGGCCATAAAAATTAAAACCCTTCCTTGCATAATTATATTTTGTTATGAATTTGCAATCCATGAAATGGGTTCTATGTTACCTAATAGAATCAACATAAGTTCTAGTATTCTAATTGTGTTAAAGAAAGACAACAGACATTTTATTTGGTAGCAAAATACAGTGTATACCGAGTGCAGATACAAGTAAAGGTATGGAATCATTTTGACTTAAACTACCCATCTGAATAAAGTTTACATTTTAAATTTGAAGTCAATAAAACATATTAATGAAAACAAATAACACACAGTTTCATAAAGATTCACTACCCTTAATTTTTTATATTATACTTTGATGCTTTAAAACAGTAAATAAGAAACATAAATACTTAACATTTTATTCCATACTATTCTTTAATAGTATAAATTTTTGCTCTTTAATAGCTCTATGGAAATTAAACTCCTTTTAGAAGAAATAAAATATACATTGTGATATCACCAAAAATATTTTTTTCAACATGCAAATATTAAGAAAAAATTATTGGACCTCTAAACCAAACTAAAGCTATTGATATGTTAGGTAGTATGGGTTGTTACAATCATAATAGTTAATTTGCAATACAATTATCAGCTTACTTTACTTCTATAATGCTCTTCTCCCCAGGAAAGTATGTTTTGACATGGCTGCATCTAATGCAATAGTATAAAAAGCAGCAATAAAATACATATTTGAAATGGATGGGTTACACTGTATAGTTTTACATAGAATTTGAATAAGTACTGCTGAAAGATTCATGAAGCATGTGCCAAAGATTTAGACATAGAAATGAAGCATGGTATGTTTGTTAGATTAACCAACAAAGTGTATGCTTATTAATTAATGATTAATTTAATCAGTAGGAAAATTTAAAAGACTACAGACTACCTAACAACTACCTATGTTTTTTTGTATTGAAGCTATCTATACAAATGCATTGCCAGACAAATCATGTTTTTTTTGGGAGGGGGGGTTAACAAGTAGTGACACTGATAGGTTTATATGTAAATGTGTGTCTACATACAGTATATAAATACATGTCTACATAATAAAGAAGGGTAGTGATGAAGTTGAGAAGGTGAGGGAAAGGGAAACTTTTTAAAGTTATCTGAAAAGAATCTACATGGGTTCTTCACTTTAATAGTTAACAAAATATGCAACTTAGAACTTGTGACATGATTGCTGAAAAGAAATTTAAGAACTACTTAATGTTATATCATTTTTTTCTTCATTCCACTTGTTATGATTAGAACAAACAAGCACCCCCTCCCTTGACATTATTCAAATATATGTAGTTTATTAAATACCTCTCTGCCAATACAATTGAAACCCATCTTTCCCACTCCCAAATTAAAGTATCACTAATTCTAGATATCTAACAATTTCCCAAACTGAGAAAGGAAGTGGAAAATGAACAAAGTATTAGAAAGATCCTGACAAGAATGAAGCTGTTTTTCTTTAGATGCTTAGAAAAGAATTGACTGAACTGACTTAGAAAAGACAAGCTGAAATAATGGAAATGTTTCCTATGATTCTTAAAATGAACTAATGTGCACAAAAAGGTATTATTTATAACAACATACTTATAATGCAGCAAGAGAAGTTCTCATAGAAACCTAAGTCCTTCAGCATATCAGCATAGTATTTTTGTTGTTGCCGATTAATTTCACTGGACCCTGCGATGATGGATAGGAATTTGACATTCTATTTCCCCTGAGAACCTATAGTCCATTTTGTTTCTAAGTTAATACAAGTTACTTATAATTATTACTTTACTGTGTCAGTCAGACTTGCCAGATTGGTGCCATTTTGTATTTTGAGATCAATATCTTAAGAAAGTAGAAAAAAAGAAATCGGGAAAAATAAGAAACCAAAAAAAATCTACACATTGATACTAGAGGTAGTCTATTGGAAATCAAGGACACACACTTTTCTATTTTAGATTGCTTTTTCTTTTATTTGTAAACTTCCCAATGATGTACATGCTCAAAACATGGCTTCTTGTCTAAATGGAGACTGCTATATTAATATCATAAACTCACAAAGCTTACTAGAATGGCATTATACCAAAGTGTTGGAAACTTCAGACAGAGCACAAACAGATACTCACTTTCAATTACATTATAAAAACAATAACAAAAATGGCACTCCACTTAATATAGAAACTAACAGTAACATGGTTGAGAAAGCAGCTTGATGAATGGCTATCATGTTTTATTCATCTCTTTCTCAATCAACTTTTATTCCAAAATTATCCGGAAATAAGAGAATTCTCTAGAAAAATGCATAGTAATTATTCATGTTTTAAAATCTAATTTTTAGTATTTGGAGAAATAATTCGGTATGAAAGTACTGCCACCTTAGTCATTCATCCTGATGCATGCAATTCCATAAATAAAAGGCATGATTAAACTTTTAAAATCAGGAAACGAAATTCACTGGCTTTACCAGTTAATAAATGTTTGGTGACTGCAATAGATTACTGACCTAGTTCAGGATCTTAGGACTCCTAAAAGTGTTGCCTCCTGGATTCATTGCCAACATTTCTCAATTTTCTAATACCAATTGCCACTTCAAATAATATGAGGTTTCTACATAGATAGCACTGTTATATAGGAAAAAGATGCCAACAATGTGCATATGTTTATATTTCTTCCAAATTTGCCTTTTACCACATGGGAACCAACGTGGCTGCTAGGCAAGAAAAAAAACCTACAGTATATCCCCGACAAAGAGAGTGAAACAAAATAAATTCAAATCTCAACCTGATGCTATATCGGGATGCATTCATTAAATAAATATGCCCCCAAATGTTTTGAGAAATTTTTTAAGTGCAGATAGTAAATGCTGCTAATTATGTAAAAATGTAACCTGTTACTTTCATCCATCAAGTTTATAAAAGAAAAAACATCCAAAGCAAATGAAACAAAGGACCTAATGTTAAATAACATAATTACCTTTAGTTTTTTAAGCAAATAGATTTACTTTTGACATCAATATGCAGTGTAACAATCAGAAATGTGATGGATAGATATCCTTTAGTAAGCTCTCTAGCCAATGATATTTTGAAGCCTTCTATCCTATAGCACCTTTGCTTCTCTGCCACGTTTGGTACTGCCTTCCCTTCAATTTATTAGCCAACCATTTTAAGTACAAAAACACTACAGAGGAAAAGTAGTTTGTTCCACAGGGCATATCAATAACAGGAAATCTTCATGAAATTTTAGGCATTAGATGAGCATTAATAATAATTTATTAATGGATGATAAGAACCTTACACCATTAACAGCAGATTCACTTTAGAGTTACTTAGGTTTTGAATATCTGTCAAAAGTAACTTTCCCTGCATCTAGTTCCACTGTAACACTTGGGTATAAATGCCAGAAATAACCACTATTTTGTGTTATATTGTTTCACCAAATGAAAATGGTAAAATTACAATCTAAATTACAAATGCCAAATAAACACTGAGACAAATATTGATAGCACCATATTAATGGCATTATATTAAAAAAAATTAAGGCAGAATCAGTGTCTATTTCCCTAAAATTAAAAGTTACTTCTGCAACACATTGTAGCAATACTTGATTAGTGATTACTCCGTGTATCAAAAGAGATCAACTTTTTTTCCTTTTATTCTTGGATTTCTTTCAAGATGCAGTCTTATCTTCAAGCAACATGGAGGAAAACAATAAATGATCAGAACCAGCTGCTTCACCCATGATGTTAAATGTTGGAAATCTTTGTACATCACTAAATCATTTAAGAGAACCCTATCTCCCTGGAAGTGAACTTCAGCATCCATTTCTGGAAATTCATTACACTGTACTGGTTTAGCAAACTGGTATGTAAGTTCCATTATTTAATTCTAGTTCAGGTAATTCAGGCAGATGAACCTCTTTGGCTTAGTTTCATGAACCACATCTTTGGCAGACAGCAGATCATGTACAATCCTTCTCTCCTCTACCTTTTCCTTCACTTCCTCATATTCCTCTGGTGATGAGTTGTGATCCTCAAGCCAGCCACATCACTGAAAAAAGAAGAAAGGCACGTGACCCAGGACAATAAATGTACCACATATAGCTGCCATTATTACTCCTACAAATAGGAAAAAACAAGGAAAGGAGGGGGACTTGATAGTCCAAGGGACATATTTTGTTTGTGATGACATACAGAAGATATGTGAACTGGGGTAAAAGAATGCATGCAAACTATGAGCATTTGGAAAGGAAAGTAGGAAAACAGGCAAGGAAAGATGTGTGGAAAAATGAGGCCACATTTTTGTGAAGAAACACTAGTAATTACACAATGTGACAGAATACCAAGCAGTAAAATAAAGGAGGGTATATTGTTATTTCTCTAATAACATGTTTCTCTCTATTTTTAAAATTATTTTATCTCTATGAGACACAATATCTCTATAATGCAATCCCGAATACTGTAGCCTAAATTGCAGGTCACAGCAGCTTAAAAATATAACATAACACAGCATAGTTTAGCTTACCAGTAGCAAAAGTACAATGAGCAATGCTGCCTTTTGTGTTGGCCTTCTCTGTCCTGGTACCACCTGTAAAAAAGTGGAATGCTGGCAGCTCAGATCTTACGAGTTCTGCTTCTCAGATTACTCAAAGTGTTGAATTCTTTGAAGAAACTGTCTCCATGCTTAAGGTAAAGAGTTGCTCAGAGATAAAATGTGTACTTGGCATCAGAAGTTATAATGAAGATAGTCACATGACTAACGAACAAGAAATGCTGTATTTTTTATGCTTCTATAATTTTTAAACATTGGACCAAATTGGGGCACCTCTTTTGGGGCTTCTTCTACAGACTTTTTGTACTCCAGTTGTCCTCCAGAGATTGGAAATACTGTATCTGCAATTGTCTTTTTCCTGCCTACTACCCCCCTGGACTCTAGTCCTCTGAAAGTCTAGTTCACACCATACAAATTATTTTAGATCCAATTGTGCAGCATCTTGTGAAATTCATCATTACTTTCCAGATACATCTACAGGTTCTGGGCACCCAAATAGAGATTGAAGTAATAAACCTTATATCTCACAGCTTTCAGAAACACATTGGCAGCATGCCCAATTTGATTCTATCAATATACAAAAACTTAAGTTAATAAACATCTGATGATAACATATAGTGTAAATAATTATATCTAAAGAAAACCAAGAAGTAGAACAACTTTTCTTGACCAGAAGTTTAAAGTAGCAGTTAAGACTGAACTGGGAGTATGGGGATCAAGTCTCCTCTCATCCAGGAAAATGTACTGGAGGTACTATCACTTAACTCAAGTTACCTTCTCAAAATGATGCTAGGGGTGAAAAATGGAGGAAGAAATATTCTTCCCTGAGCTCATGAAAGAAAGATGAGATATAATTCTAAGGAATGAATAAGCATTTTATTGACAGAAAGAAAATGACTAAAGTGTCAAATACAGGACTGTCTACAATGCAAAAGGAAGGCAAGTCCAGTAATTTATTAGCAAATGGATATGAATTTTTCTTCTTGGGTATTAATATTACATTACTTTAGTATTTGAATAAAAAAAATCAATCTACCATAAGAAACAAGAAGCCAGAAATAATTGGATACATAACTATATAAAGAATTTGTTATTTATGTCTCAAAATTACTATGCAATTGGCTGAATTTTCACTTCTCTGCATGGATTTATAAATTCCATACCAAGTATAAAAAGCTATACATAGTTTTCAGGAAGAATCACCCATCTTATGTGTTTTTATATACAGAATTCTTGGGTTGACTCCTCTTGATAATTTATTTATTTATTTAAATTTATTTTACCTCATCATTTAGTAATTGGAAATGGTTATATATGGGACTCTCTCTCTCCATTGTTTATGCCTATTTGATAAGACCCAAGGAAGGTCTTCCATGCTCTAGTTGCCCACCACAAAGGAAACATTTCCTTACAGCATTTAGAAAGTATGCCTTCTCTGTTGCCACTTCTGTTCTCTAGATCACCACTTTCCTCGAAGTCTGCACCCTTCCTGACTTGGTTGTTCTTCAGAAAGTATTAAATTCAGGTGCTGGACCAGGTTATTTACCAGATTGTCTCTCCCCAATTATTTCTATCTATCCTATCCGATCTGGCAGGAAGGGTATACCCCAGGTACAGTCAGCTAGGGAGAGTTGGCTGGGGCTGGGGGGAAGGGGGGCAGAAGAAAGCCTTTATTGCCATGGCAGCTGCCCTTTGGAATATCATTCCTGTGAGATTGGATTGGCTTTGTCCCTGTTGACCTTTTGTAAGGTCTTGAAAATTTAGCTTTCTGCTCAAGTCTGGGGCCCTGGGAGTGGGTTAGAGTAAATCTCTGGGCTGTAGAAATGATAGATTAGATCAGTGTGCAAGCTGGCTGAATAATTCTGGGAACTGAAGTCCAGACATCTTAAAGCTGCTAAGTTGAGAAACACTGGGTTAGATCATGCCTACCTACTACCATATGTGTTTTTATTTTTGTTTTATGTTGTGTATTTCTTGTTTTGTTCTACTGATATCAGCCGTTGTGGGTAAACCAGACAAGAAACAACTAGATGAGCTAATCCTACTTCCTTGTAAAGCTATATTAACAGAATCTTGCAAGTCTGAAGGTACAAATTTCCCACCATCACTTCTAACTGCCTCACAGGTGTTTCCTAAGTTTTTCCCCCATTAATCCATTGCTGGCTCTTGTCTCTCTTGTCTGATAGTTCCTTTGGCAGCATCTCTTCCCCTCTTTCCCCCAAAGTCATCCATGCATTCCATTATATTTGTAAGCCAGATGTAGCCACATAAAAATGAAATGGGCAACTATATACATCAAATGAATGATTGGGCTTTTCTACCAGGTCCTTACTAAGGGAGATTTGTGAATTGCAGATACATTATAGGTTTTTAGGTTTTCATATTCTGGATGGTTATTTTATGTGTTTTTTATTGTTATATTAACCATTTTTGTATGCCCCTTAAAGTTAAATGACTACTAGATAGCTTTATGAATCAAATTACTCAATAAAATATTATGATGTATTGCTTTTCATTTCCTATACTAGGCATCTCTGGCATGGTGAGTTCCAGAGGCAATTTTAGAGCAGAATCTTACCTTTACTATCACTAATATGGACAGTTAGCTAACTTCCTTAGCAAATACAATTCTATACCCTATTGCCCCAGGTTGGATAAGTTTGAGGTTTTTTTAAAAAAATATTTCCAATGTATAGCAATGTAATTTTGCGGAAGGAAATTGTTAGGTGCACTCTAAGACGAAGAAATTTAAACCATATGGATTTTTAGGAAAAGAAATAAATTTGGTTGTGTTGAGAGTCTCAATCTCTATTTGGATAAACCAAGCAAGCAAATTCACCCTTGTTTTTCAGGCAATAAAACCACCATTCAGATGTGTTGTTGTTATGTTCCTTCATAAATATTATTGTAAGTAGGTATGCTTGTGTCAGTTTGTGCCTTAGGTGTTGTAATCTGATAATTGGTAACATACCTCAGAAAGTCTAGGGCAGATCATAAAAAAATACATCCATAAGAACCCTGGGAACCCTTGTTTACCAGAAGTCAGTAGGGATTTGTCAAGTACTAATTTTGGCAAGAGAGCCAGTTTGGTGTAATAGTTAAGAAACCGAGAGACCGTGAGTTCTGCCTTAGGCATGAAGTTAACTGGGTGACTTAGGGCCACTCTTAACCCTAGGGAGAAGGCAACGGCAAACCAAATCTTACCCTTTATTTTTCCAGGCAATAGTCAGAAGTTAATACTGACCCAAAGGTAGCTTGCACCCAAATTGCAAGAATAATCTTGTTTCTTTTTCTAATTACTTCCCTAATACATTATGTAAATACTATAGTCATAATATATCTTGATTACAGCAAAGCATTTGAGAAAGCACCTCATAATATGCTAATCAGCAGCAATAGGCTGGAGTAAATAACAGTTAAGTGCATACATAGCTGACTTGAAAATGGTGACCAAAGAAAATTCAATAATGGTTCCTCATCAAACTGAACAAGTGTAGTGAACAATCAAATGAGGTGCGAAAAGAAACAGCCCCATACTTTTTAATAATTTCATCAATGTTTTGGATGAACAGATGGACAGAATGCTTACCCAATTTGCAGAGGCCAGCAAGATTGCTTGCGATAGCTAATAGCCTAGAAGACTAAAATAAAAGTCAAAACAATCCTGATAACTTGGAGAAATGGATTGAAAGTAACAGTAAGAAATTTAACAGAGAAGTGCAAAGTTGTTTAATTAGGAAACAATGAAATCAAATGCAGATATATAGAACCGGGGATATTGGGATTGAAACTGGGGTTGGTTACACTTTATGTGGTAGCATTCTTGTAGGAAGAGAGTTGTGTTAGTCTAGCATTTTTTCCAACCAACGTATGTTGTTAGAATGCAGGGCATGATTTTACCCTATTTAGGATTCTCCGAAAATTTCTGCAATGTATATAATTATCTAAAGCTGCAAAGATCTTCAGGTCCCAGCAGTGTAAATAGTTTCAACTGCACAGAATAACATCTGACTACCTAAATCTGATCTCCAGTTGGATGAAACCAATCATACTTTTAATAAAATATATTAGTTAAAAATATGCTACTAGGCTCTTCGTAAATGTTGAAAAAATTATTGGAATACAGTAGTAATTAACTGAATACTCAATGGGGGGTTATAAAATGATGTACGAAAGTGATTGTCCCAAAGGATTTAAGGAATCCTTCCATTCCCCACTATCCAGTCAGAGCTGAAGAAGCTTCTTGGATGAGAAACAGAACATCTTCACAGAGGGGAAAAAAACCCTGAAAGTTAAGTTGCCTCTTGAAAAAGCACTTTTGGGACAACCATGACCTGGATGATTGAGAATCTCCATAGACATTTATGGAAGTGATTGTAAGCTGCATCATTTCCAAATCATTCTTTGTCCAGCTCTGGTGACAATTCTTTAAGGAGTTAGAGAAATCAGAAAGATTCAGAGAAAGCAAGGAAGATGATTAAGATACTTGGAAACTATTAGCAAAGAAAGCACCAAATAACAGAACAGATTATCTTAAAGAATATCTCCAATTATACCACTTTGCAGGCACCAACAATGTTTAAGTATATGCTTTCCATGTTAGATCTTACAACTAACTTACTGTGTGATGGCAATATGGAGGAAAGTTTCTATTGTGGCAACTGTCCTGTGGAATAATCTCTCCTCTTCAGTATGCCACAATGACAAAGTTTATGTCTCTCTTTTTATTTTTTTTATAGCTATAAACTTACTCTAATATTTATTTTTAATTAGCAGTTATTTCTCTAATTTCATTCTGATCTTAATAGATTTGTAAACTATTGAAATAGCAAGAAGCTTTAAAATACTTTTATTAAATAAGTAAATGACTTCCAGTTTGTTGTCAGCAATACAGCGATAAAGATTTTTATGTGGATCTAGAGTTTTATCATTGAACTTTGCTTTTGACCATCTTATATATTCTATTTTTTAATCATTCAGTATGTGGGCTGAAGAAACTTTACAGAAGCACTTTCTCAAAAGGGATATAAATACTCTAGGGACAAGTAACCTATGATATGTAGGTTGAAGAAAAATTATAGACATAAGATTCTGACATGATGGCCTTTGGGTATCTTTTCTCAAGTTGTTCCACATGTTATTCATGGAAGTTTTAAGAGTTTTAAGACTCTCTCCCTCCCTCCATTGGTCCTGCCCACTTAAGCAGATATAGTTTATTTATGAAGTGACTATCTAAAAAAAGAATTCAGATTACCCAAATAGCTATTTTACCTTACTGTCCCACCAGAATAAAATACATTTTTCCACTCAGATTTTCCCACCATTAGAAAATGTGACAAATATTTCAAACTGTTTCTATAAAAGCAATTGGAAAGTATAAATATAGAAATGTGATCATTTACAGAAATATTCAGTTATAGCAGACAGAGAGTGAGCAATAGTGAGTGTGTGCTTCCAGTTTATACTTAAGCTATAACGTTCAACATCTTTTCTGGTTGACTATGCAGACAGAAGGTTGCAGGAAGGTACAGAATCCCAACTTCCAATTTTAAGCATCTGAGGATTATTTTACCTACAGTGCAAAATCACATGGTTCATTCACATAATTTTTTGAAAAGAATTTATATAGCACAATATACTGGTAATTGAAATACATCTTTGTATGTTATATCACACATTCTCAAATCGTGGGATAAGGTAAAACTTTAAATGGACTTTACATACAGCTTCCTTGCTATACAAATAAAGGTAAAGGCGTAAGCATTTATAGATAAACATGATAATATAGATAGTAATGTCATTCTCACATACATGTGTCGTAATGTCAGGTGCAAATATGTAAGTCACAGAGTTTGCTCCAAGGCATTATGACAGATATTTTATTGCTTCCTTCCCGCCACCAAAAAAAAGTCTGATTTTGGTGTCAGTTAACTGAGACTTGCAAAATGCCAGAACAATGGAAATATTATAGGAGAACTTTGAAGTATGGAACCAGAAATTAGTTGATATTGATATTATCTACAATACCAACAGCATCAGTGTGATGTCTAATTCTATGAATAGATGATGTCCAAATATGTGACAGGAACAAGTGGAGCAAATTTTCTCTGACAAGACAGAGAAAATACCAAAGTGGAACTACAAATGATAACACTGGAAGTTTTTAAGAAGAGATTGGACAACCATTTGTCTGAGGTATGTGGTTTCCTCCCTAAGCAAGGGATATGGGGTTTCTTGCCTAAGCAGGGGGTTGGACTTGAAGATCTCCAAGGTCCCTTCCAACTCTGTTACTCTATTTGTGATTCTAATAAATAAATAAATGATAAATTTAACAAGTAAAGATGCTAGTTTTAAACAAAATAAAAGGGCTCCTGCTGCTTGTCCTGAAGCTTTAGCAAAGTAGCTGAACAAAAGCAGATCTTAACTAAAGATACATCAGGAGGAAAGGAAGAGAAAACCAGCAGTTATAGGCAGTCCTCAACTTGTGACTATTCAAAATTACAATGGAACCCCCCCCCCCAAGCTACTTAAGACCTGACTTTGAAATTATGAGTGTCACAACCCACCCAACCACATTGGGTCATGGTCACATGATTGCATTTTGAGTGCTTGGCACCTGGCTTACCATTATGGCTGTTTGAAGCATCCTATGGTCATGTGACCCCAATTTTTTCCTATTTTGCCGCTTTCTGGCATTTATTTCTGGTTTCTGGGAAAAAATGGTCATTGCATAAAATAGATTTGCTTAATGACCACGGTGTTCATTAAATAAATATCACAAAAAATGTCATAAAATCAAGTCGAGTCGCCTGTTGACTTGCTTAATGACTGCGATGACCTACAATTGTGATTCCAGGCTCAATTATGGTCATAATTGAGTCAAGGACTACTGTACTTCTTCCTTGCAAAGTACAGCAATGGGTAAATAAGAAGATTGGGGGCAATTGACAATTGTGGAGGAGTATATGTGTGCAATGTAATGGCCATCCAGAAGGTGATTATGTAGTATAAGAGAAAAATGTAATGGGGCAGACAAGGGATTTTCTTTTAAAAACATGGATTTTAGATGAAGGCAGAAATATAAATCTATGCAATTGAAATAGATAACTCCCAACTGCAAAATCAGACCATAGGTCTTTTGTTGACACATGAAATATGAATGATAGACTAATTTAATAATCCTCATAATACCTGAAAAACAAATTCTGACAATTACCTAGGTCTTGCAGATAATACCTAGAAAATTGACAAAACTTTCTTTCATTTTAAATATATATTTGTATTTATTATAAAAAAGAAGGAAGGAAGGAAGGAAGGAAGGAAGGAAGGAAG
>JANHJO010007627.1:546060-556746 GCA_032468235.1 Pseudoxyrhopus heterurus | reverse complement strand
AGGAAGGAAGGAAGGAAGGAAGGAAGGAAGGAAGGAAGGAAGGAAGGAAGGAAGGAAGGAAGGAAGGAAGGAGGAATATGTACAGAAGTAAATTTCATTATTCATCACAATGGGTATAAATAAATTTAATAACTCTTCATCCCCACCACAATTATCAAAACTTTCTTCAGGAGGTAAAGTCTGTTCAGAGAAAATGACTGGACGATCTCAAAAATCAAATAAATAAATAAACAAACAAACAAATAAGACACAAGATGAAATAACCTTAAGTTGATAGTAACAATGGAAAGAAGAACTAGTCAACAAAAGAAAAGTAAGTGAACCATTGGGAGAATGGGGTCTGTTCTGCTGGAGTTCTAGACTAAAGCTAACAAGTGCTAAACAGATTCTTTAATTTCAAGAAAGCAACTTTTAATAAACTCAGATAATCAATAAATAGATTTCCATGATGGAAGAAGCCAATGGGATATCTGAGAGTGAGGGTAAAAGTTCGTTCCCTGAGCTTGTGGGCTGGTTTCGTTACCAGGCTAATAACATCTTCAGTGGAGTTTAGGGGATCCCTAAACTCTGCGAAAAATATTATCTAGTCTGATAACAAAACATTCGGAAACCAACCCACAAGCTTGTGGAGAACGAACCTTCACCTTCAACCTACACCCAAGCTACAGATATTAGCCACTATTGCATATCTGAGAGTTCCTGTAGGGAGAGAAACAGTAGAAACAAAACTGCAAATACTCTAATTGTCTTATATTTAACCTCCTCTTTTAACAAAAAGATATTAAGACCATAGTTATTGGACAACCATAGCATCCTAAGATAAATATTATTTGGACTCAGATAATATTCATCAAGTCAGAATTTAGATTTAGGGGTGGCAGAGAGACTAAACAGGATAGTGTTGTTAAAAATTGTCAAGACTTGGATAGAGATAGTATTTTCTAATCCTTTAAGAATTCATGAGATCCTACACTTCAATTAACCGTGATATCTTTCTGATCTATATGTGAGTTAGGGAATGAAATAACAGTGGTTCCACTCTCTTTAAAGAGATCAGCCAGGCAATTATGTCTAATAGTATGGGAAACAAATGGTTCCCCTAGTCCTATTATTTGACATCTACAAGAAGCTTTATAAAAGAGCATTTGGTGTTTTAATATTTTTTTGACAAAACAATTTTTAACCTAAAGGAAAAACACTCATAAGTATTGCTTTCCTCTGCTCCACCTCTTCATTTGACTAGCCTCATATTTGAAATGACATTGATCTACACATGTGGTCTTCAGGAATGTATTGCGAATGTATGGTAATTGTTCCAAATAGCCTTTGATGCTTAGGAAAATTGAAATTGTGCTTTTCATGATTTTATAGTTATTTACTTTAATTTGTACTATGGAAGTTTTCTTTTTTCTTTTTTACTGTGAACAGTTGAAAAGTCAACATTAAACACTAAAATATATGTATTTTTAGCCTTTTGACTAAGTTCAAGTAATATCCATACATATATACAGGTAGTCCTCAACTTACAATCACAATTGAGCCCAAAATTTCTACTGCTAAGTGAGCCATTCATTAAGTAAGTTTTGTCCCTTTCTTGCCACATTTGTTAAGTGAATCACTGCGGTGGTTAAGTTAGTAACATAATTGTAAATGAATCTGGCTTCCCCATTAACTTTGCTTGTCAGAAGGTCACAAAATGTGATCACATGACCCTGGGACACTGCAAGCATCATTAATATGAGTCAATTGCCAAGCGTCTGAACTTTGATGTGGCCATGGGGATCCACAATGGTTGGTAAGTGTGAAAAATGGCCATAAGTCACTCTTTTCAGTGCTGTTGTAATTTCGAATGGTCACTAAAGAAATTGTTGTAAGTCAAGGATTATCTGTATATAATTGCCAAACTGCCTCTTCCATATTCAGATTTTTTTTTGCTGGAATTTTATTTCTCAGCAGACCCCAGCCATATCAAAATCCCTTTTGAATTCATGTGTGGCTTCTCCACAGATACAAATTTGTTCCTGTTTTTGAAAGACATCCTGTTGACAAGCAGAATTCTTTTTATGTGTACTTTGTTTTCAATTCTGTTGAGTTAAGAATAAAAGGACACATATAAGAAGTAGAAAGAAGGGCAGGCACCAAGAACAAGTACATGCAGTGTCAGGTAGTTTAATACTTAACATGAGCTAAAGACCGTAAAGTTGATTTAAAATACTAAGAACAATGAAGAAGGCTTCTCCAGATAGTTTCAAAATAAAAGAAAAAGAATGAACACATTAGCTTCTTATTTTGACCAGTCATTTTCAATAAGTAGCATGAGGCCCATTAGGCAACTATCAAAGTAGAATTAAATCTTTAGATTAATAAAAGCATGATCAGGGAATACCTATTTATTCTGTGTTTAAATTCTCAGACCCAGATGAATTGAATCCTTAGTTATTGAAGAAACGATGATGATCTGGAAGAAGTTTTATGTATTATCTTAAAGTTCATAAAGAACGCAATCTGTAAACCATACCTTGAGATACTGTGATAATTACCAGAAGTTAGCAAGTATTTCTCAGAACAAATCTTGCCTGATTAATCTTATCTCATTATTTAATCAGGTATTAACCCAGGTGTTTGTGGAAATGTTGTAGAAATAGTATATCTTTATTTCAGGAGATCATGTGACAAAATACTCCACGATATTCTTGTAAGCAAGGTGGTTAAATATGGGTGAGAAGGCAAAAGGTAGAAATAAAATATAAAACAGTTTTGATGTGCTAGAAAACTAGTCTGAAAATAATTGAATTAAGCAGACACAAATGCAATATTTTCTCTGTTTATATCAATCACATTGATCAACCCTAAACTAGCCAAAGGCATAAACACAGTTACTACATAACACAATATAACTGACCACACAAAGCCTATAAAAACGTGCAGACCTATGTCACACTATATATTTTAAATTTTTTGGCTAAATCTGTGAACTTATCAAATGAACCCTAAAGAATTCCCCATTTCAGGAGTCACAGCAGAAACAGTAATTCAATGGCTAGAAAATATAGTCATGCTTTTAAGTCAACTCAAAATATTAACCTGCTACACAGATTCATAATGCAAAAAAGAACTGTTAAAAACATGTACAGATTCATAAAAAACAACAAACTTTCTTTTCTAAAAATTGTTTTCAGCAGAAAAAGCAATAGCGCCCTACAAATCCAAGTCCACTGGAAAGCAACTCATACAAATCAAATTCTCAACTATAGTAACAACCTAGAGCACACAAAAAGGAGCTATATAAATATCCAGACAAGCTACAATGCACTTAAATTACTGAAAACAGAAATAAACAACCTTACAGTATCTTTCAATGCAGCAGATACTTGTGTAATTTCATCAAAAAATGCACATCAATGCTCTTTTCCCAGATCTTTGGAGAGGATGACTGATGCCCCTTTCTTCCTTTTGGTTCCCTTCTAGGTTTATTTACTTTGCCATCAATGTTGTTCTGTCTTGTGCTGCTTGTATTTGTGTGCTTTTTGTTCTTTGCCTTTAAATGTTTTAATGACTGTAAGCAGCCCAGAGTTGCTGAAAGTCAGGTGGCATATACATTTAATGAATTATTATTAAAATATATCAACAAATATTGTCAAAAGACACAAAATGATTTCGCTGATCTCCCTGCACATAGACAACCTTAGGCATTAACTGCATCTGGAAACAGAACAGGCCAGAATGAAAAATGTAAGAGAATTCTTAGAAACTTGGCACTCCTACCAGCAGTGATCCATAGACTCAGAGTTTTATCAAAAGACCCTTAAAAAAACTATCAAAAAATATAGTCACGGACCTAATTCTAACACATCAGTTCAACACACAGCAATAGTCTTCTCATCACATAATCAAGCAACACATAGATAAACGGGAGCTATCTCCTTAACAAGCTAGTAACCAAAAACTAAAATTCAGCAATCACAGGAAAAGAATAAAATCATCCCTATGAATCATCCTATCATACCTCTTTTAACACATGATCACACTGGAAGTAACCAATTCACAGATAATATAGAACCACTACAGGTCAGCCAAGTAAATAATGCACTACTAAAGAGGCATCAGTCATTTTCAAAACAATCCAAGCATGTGCAAGCAGGCAAAATAAAAGGATACATAACCCCTGTCAACCAACAATCTCATCTTCCAAAATTCCAAATTTATATCGATGACATTACTCAATATGGTAATGAAACCTAAAAATTAAGTTCAATTTTTATTATTCCTTCCCATCCAAACAAGATGGTGAGAGAACAGATGCTAAAGAACACATCAGATCATCTAGGGTGTCAGTATTGCCATTAGTTGGCAACTTTCACTATGACAGGAATTATTTTACATTCAACTATTGTATCTTTAGGATGTAATTTAAAAAGAAATAGCAATGGGTGCAGGAGAGGAGTAGCCAATAAAAGTGTGGGTAAGCCTATAAAATTTAGGAAGTTTTTGTTTGTATGCTTGGTTTTAGATTTGGATTCCACATAATCTTCAGAAGCCAATAAAAGCTCAGGGTTGAAATGAGGGATCCTTGGTGCTCTCCTTGGGTAATGAAACGTCTGCAAGAAAGCAACCAAGCTCAGAGAGCACCAAGGACCCCTCAATCTTCAAAAGCTCAAGGACACAGACATAGCATTTTCTCCCATTTTCCTTAGAGAAACCAATGTGTAAAATAGGATAATCTGAGAGTGACTGGTGCCAAAATCACTAAGTGAATTTCCACAACTAAAGATGGACTTGATCCTGGGTCACCCTAGTACCAGTCCAAACAATCTCTACTACTACATACTGTCTCTCTAATGAAAAAGAGTTTTATTCATAGGTGTGTTTTTTTCATTAAGGGTAATAGTGATGTAAAACTGGAAAATCCTTTTTCCAAAAATTCTACTATACAAGATATTAATTGATTGATTGATTATATACTATCAAGTCACTGTCAACTCTTGGTGACCACATAGATTTTCTGTATGATGGTTTGTCCCTAACCTTGTCCTTCAGATTTTCCAGTGGTGCCTCAATCACCAGTGTAACTGAGTCTATCCACTTTCCGGCTGGTCATTCTCTTTCAAATTTCCCAGAATGAAGAGTCTTCTCCAGAAAGCTAAATCCTTTCATAATATGTCCCATTACAGTAATTTGAACCTGACCATTGGTTCTTTGAGTGAAAATTCCTTGGCTGTCCAAGAAGGTATTCTCAAGAGTCTTCTCCAATATCAAAGTTCAAAAATGTCAATACTCTTTCTATCCTGCTTCTCCATAGTCCAACTTTGGCTTCCCTAGTGTGTCACAGGGAATGCTGTAGCTTTATTCTGATTATTCTGATTTTTGACAGAAGGCGCAATGGCAGAAGATAATCTCCAACAGTGAAAACAAATGGAGGATATGGAGTGCTACTTACAGGAAATGTCTTGAATTTTAAGAATAAATTATCACGATTCCTATAAGCTATTCATAAGAAATTTTCTTAAATCTTAGGGAATAATATAAGCTGAACATTTTCATCTTTCAGAGAATATTTAAAGACTTGCAATTTTCCCATCTTATTTTGGTTCATCTACATTTTCCTATAAATAAAAATTACACATAGAACATAAATCTTTCAATCTTTATTGGTACATATTGGGCTTTGCTTGCTTGTAGTTCTTGTAAGCAATAAACAGCAAAAAGAGACAAAGGGTATTGGGTCTTGAGCACAGATAAAGAAGGGAGATGGGAGCTTTCTCATATTTCCCAAGAGACAGGTATCGTTTCTTTATCCTCAAATGTTTTGTTTTGGAAACAAATGTATCTATTTCTGTCATTTCCTTTAAACTTGTGCTATTTAGACTTGTAGTCTTATAGAGTATTAGATAAGCATGACTGACTGCAGTGTCTGAGAATGAGGGTTAGAGCCCCAAAGCATTCTTAACCTAAATATGAAACTTTCAGAAGTAAAATATGCCCTGCTATGAAACATATGTCTCAATGAATAATATTTGTGGATTATAGATGTTTTGTTCAAAGCATTCCTTCTTTAATCCATAGTCTAACAATCAAGTCAGAACTTTCTATGGAGAACATGTTTCTGAGTTTAAATTCAAGAGACCATTTGAAGGAATCTAAGAACTCAAAAATACTGAAATAGACATTAGAAAATATTTTTCATATTACATATTATAGTTACTAATAATAACAATGGGATAAGCCTAAAATCTGGACATTTTTCAATTCTTCTAGAATTTCCCTATGCCTCAGGCACTTTTTTGGCATACTAAACTATCTGCTTATTTTCTGTTTCTGTTTCTGTATTAGTTTATAATGATCCAGACATAAACAGCAAAAAAAAACCTTTATATTATCACTAGCCTTGTTTTAAATGACTATGAAAAATAACATACTATAATTACATCTCCAGTAATCAGAGGGATTTGAGTTTATAAATTCTCTTACTTGAATTTACTTTAAATTGTTATCTTGTTACTGTTCAATCATTCAGTAATGCCCAAATCTCCATCATCTGACTGATAACAGTTTGCTCAGATTGTCTGTCATCTTCTCAGGTTTTTGCAGTCATTTCTCTTCAACTTGTCTCTGCTGGCCTCTTTTTCAATTGCCTTTTATTTTTCCAAGCAGCAGAGTCTCCTCAAGACTCTTGCTTTTGCATTTTATGTTCAAAAATTTAAGCTCAAGCTTCATTAATAGTGGTTTCAATGAGCTTTGGTTTTATGTAATCTGGCAGTTCAAAATATGTAAAACGATTTTCATTAGTACCTCCATTCAGAGGCATATATTTTTCTTCATTTGACCCTTCTGATGCAACCACAACAAACATGCTATAACCAGAAAGTCTACTATAGGGATTTTCTTTTTATGTATGACCCCCGCTTAGCTATTCAATTCTTCATAATTTTCTTTCTTGTTCTTTGACACTACAGTTTGTCTACTCTAATAAAACACAACTCTAGATCCAGTTCTGTAACTCTGAACCTGGCCAAAGCAGCTAATTAAAAAAACAAAAAAACAGACAAGCGTCCGCCAGAAAGCCTGAAGCTCTTGATTCCAGTAGATACTCTACTTCCACAACATCTACTCTAAGGGATACCCCTGAAACAGGAGATAGCTCTCAGAGGTCTAGTGATCACCAGGGACTTACTTTTGCTAATCAGCAAAGTGACCTTTGAGAATACATTTGTTCTCATATTTCTCATAATGCAATGATCTAGTCAGTTAAGTCTAAAGCAGACTTTTGGCAAAATATTGCTTCTTAACAACTGAGACTGTTTGCCCAACTGGCAGCTATCTCTGTTAAAATTAAGGGCTTAGGAAAATCTAAATAAGAATATTGATTATTTCATTTAGTACGATAGCTAAAATCAGGGCTGTCAAACTTGCGGCCTGTGGGCCAAATGTGTCATACACTGGCCACACCCATGCCCAGTTTAACGAAGGGGAGAAAAGTCATGATACATCACGTGACGATGCCATGACGACCCAAGTTTCCCACCCCTGGCTAAGATTAAAATTCTAAGACAGGAAGAAGCCCTGGCAATGATTTTGGTAGGTGAGTCGATGACTAAGAGGAGGCTCCCAAAGATAACTATAACTGTAAATTTATCTGAAGCTGAAGTATAAAAAAAAAGCTGTGCTTCCCTTAGGAATGGTCCTCTTCTTATCAATACACAAAGCACATCAAGGCTGTTATCAACACCCCCTCAACTCAACAGCCACAGATACCAGAACATAGTGCAGCCTATATGCCTATTTACTAGCAACGCCATCCATCTGAAAAGGTAGCTAGTGAGCCTAAATGGCATCCTCTTAGAAATAAAAAATAATCTACCTCAGTCTTTCAATGTTCCTTCTACTAGACTGTATTCTAGTCAGAATTGGGTCTTTTTCACATTCTTTCCCTCTTCAATCAGAAAAAAAAAAATTGGCCTGAGAATTGGTCAAAGTGATCTCTTCTTTGTCTTATAGAACATAAGTGGACAGAAGGTCCAGATAGATGAGCCTGTTTTTTTGACTCAAATTTCTGAATTAAAATTAGTAATTCTAGAGGAAACTTGGCCCGTAGTACAGATTACCCTACTTGAGTACATTAGCCAGTCTTTTACAGCTACAACAGGAGCAGTGAGAGCCCATGCCTGCAGAAGCCTAAATAAGTTTTACTGCTGAAAGGACTGCCCCTATTTAGCTTGGGACTACCATCTCTAATCAATTTGGCAGCTGTAAGTTTATAATTATCAACTATTTTTATTGAGGTTGGCTATAATAAAATAACCTTTAGTCCAGTGAATTAGGGAAAAATTGAGTCATTTTCAGATGTTCTCTGACCATTCTGGACTGAAAAAATGCTTTAAACCTTTTTGCCTAGGCAACAGTACTGCATACCTCCATCAATATAATCTTTTTTACTCTCTACTACAGCACTGTATTAAAGCTTCTCTGATAAAGTCCTTGTACTACATCACATTGCCAAAGCAATAAATGGCCTTTTGCTAGAGGTAGTAGGTGCATCCTGACAGTTGTAAATCTATTTAAAGCTAAACCTCTCTTTTGCAAATACTTTACAGCTCACAGATATGCATTATAATACCCTTAAACCATACAAAAACTTTAATCCAAATTTTTGTGTATTCTTTTTTAGGTCCCATGGCAGATTGATCAGGAGACGATTGATGATTCTTACTGGTGTTTTTTTTTATCAGAATCTATTTGTAGCCACTAAGTACTTATTTAGTTTCATTTCTGCTATACACTATATAGAATTTTTGCCTGCCCACCTTGTCATCTTGCCCACATCAATATTGTAGTGGAGGTATTGGGGAAAAAATTTTGTAGACAATCTTGTGATTCAAGTGTGATTGGAATCCTTGTCTACATTTTCTTCCATTGTCTCTTCTATAATAAAATATGTTCTACCCTTTCAACACTCCTCATTAATGGA
Source organism: Pseudoxyrhopus heterurus (assembly GCA_032468235.1). Classification (NCBI taxonomy): domain Eukaryota; kingdom Metazoa; phylum Chordata; class Lepidosauria; order Squamata; genus Pseudoxyrhopus; species Pseudoxyrhopus heterurus. The sequence continues at coordinate 547,781 of JANHJO010007627.1, read as the reverse complement.
ATTCAGTTCTTCCTTGAGGTAGAAGTCGAATGCCTCATCTTCAGGATCTGAATTTAACTCTTACGAATAGAATGGTACCAGATACTGTTGTTGGTTGTTGTTTTTTTTTATAAAACCCAATAAAACTCTTCCATCTTTGCCTTAAAGTATATCGTCAATTTGAAGTTGATGTTGTCTGTCCAGCAACATCCATGCATAAACCGACCTTTTATATTGTTGTAAAAAAATTAATTGCCATCAACTTTGAATAATTCTTGCAGTCTATAAGCTGCTTTTAGACTGGGAAAGGTAGAAGGAAAGAGAAGAGGCCAAGCAGCAGTAAGGTGGACAGACGCAGGTGGGGTGGCAATGAATGCACAATTGGAAAACCTGAAAAACCAGGTTAGGGACAGATTTTCATGGAGAAAATTTATCTATGTGGTTGCATCAGGTCACAGTGACTTGATGGCATATAATCAATCTATCTATTTGTCAGGCTTTTATGAACATATACAATTTTCTCTAGAAAGTTCTTGTAATTTGTAAGATTACTATAAAACATCTGAGCAATCTCTTTTTACAGATTCCTTGGGGCACAGAACAAGCTATTTGTAGCAGACCAGTGTCATCTTGTGGTCTATTTAGGGCATTTTATTTTGTGTGTGTGTGTGTGTGTGTGTGTGTGTCTGTCCTCCTCTCTCTTCAAACTTCTATGCCACGTGCCATTCTAGTGGCTTCCAACCTTCAGTTGTTAGTGGCTGAAAACACACGAAAGCCCATCTCTTTCTGTTGTCTAGATCCTATCTGTTATGCATAATGAAAACCAATTTAAAGATAACATAAGTGAAACTTAAAATATATGTTGCTGACCTATGTAAGACTATTGCAGTAGATTCACAGTATTTAAAACAAAACCTTACAGGGGTCAAATAGTATACCTATTACCCCCTGAAACTCACACTGACCTTTTTATTTTCCATTGGAGTTGCAATTTTCCAGCAGTTTAAGCTCGTTTGACTTAATGACTCTAACATGAAGTTGAAGATGGAAAATGTTCCTGGCAAGATTGTTCCACTCAAGAGTAATTTATGCAGGTGTATTTGCGTCAGGCCCCACCTGTTTTATACTATGGACTCTATGTCACTGACCTTTTCTCTGGAATTTTCAGTTGGTATGCCTGTATACAATATCATTTATGGCACATTGTGTACTTGTAGCACTTGAGTAAGTGGCAGTTTACTAGAAGAAAATATAATAGTCAAATAGCAATGGACTTTCTTACTACCTTAGAAGATTATTGTATCTGAATTAAGTTTAATATTTTTTATTTAAGGCTATAATAAAACATATGATTTATCTATTACAAAACACATTTCATATAGAAATACAGTCATTTTATTTGAAAATTAGTTTCTAAATGATGTTGCTAAAGTGATCAGCATTTATTGAGGGCGATTTTCCTATATAAGCCTTCCTGAGTAAAGAAAAAAGTAACAATAAGCCTTTACTGGGGCAAGAGCTAACACAAAAGGGAATAATAACAAAAGTTTTTAGATCAAATGATCTGATTTTTTTTATCATAATAGACAGGGAGGAGAGGGGGAGGATGAAGGAGAAGCAGCAGAAGGAGAAGGAGAAGTGGAGCGGGGAGGGAGAGGCAGAAGCGGAGGAGGAGGAGGAGGAGGAGGAGGAGGAGGAGGAGGAGGAGGCGGAGGACGAAGACGCAGACGAAGAAGAAGACG
>JANHJO010007627.1:533631-545960 GCA_032468235.1 Pseudoxyrhopus heterurus | reverse complement strand
TAATAGAATTTATAGTATAAATGTATATATGGAATATAGCTGTGATAGGAAAAATGTATTTTTTTGATATGTAAAATCTATGTTTATTGGGTTGAGAAAGAATGACTGGCCCAAAGTCACCCAGCTGGTTCCATGACTAAGATAGGATTTGAACTCATAGTCTCCCACTTTCTAGCCTGGTGCTATAACCACTAGACCAGTGTTGGCGAACCTTTTCGGCACTAAGTCCCGAAATGGGAGCAGGCGCGTGAGGTAGAGCACCAGAAACCGTGGCGTGAAATGTGTAATAATAGCTTGTAACTAGATAGCTATCTAAATGTTAAGTACAGATTAAAAACAATTGAAAATATATAATTTGTGATAACTTTCCTGCTTTGCTTAGATATTGCTAATCTGAAAAGTATACATATTTATACCAAAATTATTCTTTTAACCACAGTGCAGTTCTTCAACAATTGTCTTAACCACATTCCAGCTTTCATCAGCCAGTCCTGTAAAATGCTGGTGTATTTTTTTTTAATTTAGGGGTTAAGGTAGGTAACCTCTGACATAATTTACTGCATTTTAAAAAAATCTATATTTAAATAGTAGATATGGATTTATGTGAAAAGTAATTATCAAGTAATTCAGCTGACGTAATACATCAGTGTTTTCCAAGCAATCCTTTCCATGCAATAATATTAGAAGAAATTCTTCAATTATAGTTGATTACAGATGCCTCCTATCTCATAATTCTGCTCTTTTTCTTTGCAACAATGCTACATGGGCAAAAAAAGTTAAGACATTCCATCCAGGCACTCTTTATCTCTTCTCATTTCCCAGAAAACTGTCATTAGTTACCAGTTAAGCCAGAAATGCTTAAAAAAAGATTCGGATTCAGTTTTGTATTTAATTAAGCCACTTGCCCAAGTTGAATAAATTCCTTCAAGGATAATAGCCTGATGGAGTCACTGTTCAAGAATATGTGGGACAGACAAAAAACTTAAATATTAAAAGTAAATATTTTGCAGGGGCAGGAATTTGTTTTGTCTTTAGTTTCAAGTTTAGCATATTCAATAAGCTGTATTCAAAAATAGCATGCTCTAAAAAAAGGATGCTCTCCATTTTACTTTTAAAATCTTCATCTATTTATTTATTGTATTTATTCTATCAGTTTTTGTTAGGAACACAAAACTTGTTTATCCTATATTTTCTCATTTTCTAACTCAAAGCACCTAACATTAAAAACATGTTTTCTATACATTTCATTACAACAATAAGGGCAATGTGCTTCTGACTCAGAGCTGAACAGCAATACAGCCATATCTGCAAACATGCACATTCTTGAGCACAGGCGTTTAAAGGTTTGTAATTCATAATTAATACCCCCAATGAGAAACAATCACTTGAGTCAAAGCCCTAAAGCCGCAACAAGCTAATTACTAATAAAAGCTGCACAGTTTCAGTTAAGCTTTGGGAATGTCGCTAGGCGCAGCAAATAGCCCAATGGTGAGCAACACTTTAAGCCTCTGGTTCTTTGTGGTAAAAAAAACCCCTATCATTTATGTACCCTACCCCCAAGCTCTGAGAACTCGTGCTAGACAGAATTGCTTACTCAGAGTAGAAAAACAGTGGAAAAAAAACATTTTTTTCCTTTAAAAAAATTCCCTTATCTGCATTAAAGTTGCCCAAATCTGAGAAATAATATATCAGTTGAGACCTGCTCACTAATACTACATTGCATCCCACATTGCACATTGCATCCCACCCCTGTTATGTTGTCATCATACGCTAAATAAAATAAATAATAATTAATACTACTCATTAAACCAGGACTTCTTATATCTTATATCTAGACAGGCCCAGGCCACTTCTAGTTTTGGCAACTAAGTTAAAATAAAATTTTAATGTGGCATGAAATAAGCCATCCAAAGGGTAAGGTGTGATTTTTGTAAACTATTTTTATAGTAAAAAAACAAACAGAAGTTCCTATTTGAATTCCTAGTCATCATTCCCACTCAGTTTGGCTACTATAAGACTTATTAACTTCATGGCACAAAATGAATTGGCTCAAGGCAGATAATGTGGATTAATTCCAGAGGGCTGGTAAATAAAGCCATAAAACCTATCTGAGATCCATTTTAAAAAAATGTAACAGATATAATTTTTAAAGGAAGAAGTAGTACAGGATGTCAGAAACCACAAAGATGTGTCTCAGCATTTTATAAAAGCTTACTTTAGTCCAGTATTGGACATAATAAGTTTTCACATCCAACCCATTTTCACCTGACCTTCCTCCAAATTGCTTTCATTGGAGCTCATGCTCAGATCCTATTTCTATTCTCCGTAGTGTACAGTACATCATTAACAAAATCCACATCTCTTCTTCTACAGATTTAAAATAAAATAACTTGCTGGCACTTCCCTCCCTCCCTGTCTCCCCGCCCAATACACACATATAATCCACATATCTACATGCATTACTTTATTTCCATTAGTGGTATTTTCTTAAAAAAACTCCTTCAAGGAAGTTGTTCCATAATAGTAGTTCTGAGAATTTAACTACCACACTCCATGATCAGTAAACCTACATGGAGAAGCCCTTCCGAGTATAGTAACAACCATGCGTTCAAGCAATATTCTGATTGGCTATAAATTTATAGCATTATGCTAAAATTACATTACAGGAACTCTGCAAAGCAGGGGCCCTGGTAAAAGATTAGTGATAAACAATGCCTATTCAGACACCAGAATACTGGAAGTTTCAACTGGTGCAGAGTGCAGCAGCGCAGGCAGGTCTTGGCCCACGTAACACCACTACTCAACAAGCTGCATTGGCTGCCAGTCTGCTTTTGAGTGCAATTCAAGGTGTTGGAATCACCTATAAAGCCCTTCCTGTCATGGATCCAGGCTACTTGAAGGCCCAGTGGGATTGGCCCATCCCACCCATGCCAGCAAAGGAGGTATGCTGTGGGCTTCGTTGAATTGATTATGTCAGTGGGCAGAGTCCAGGAGAAGAGCCTTCTCTGCCATTGTGTTTGTCCTCTGGAACATCATGCCACCCAGTGTGAGGCCGGTCCTAACCCTCCTTACTTTCCACAAGAGCTTAAAGACCTGGTTCTGCCAGCTAGCTTGGGCTCTAATAGGAGAACATCACAGTGGAGGTGATTGATTAACAACAGATCCCACCTCCTCCGTTTCTACCCCCACCCTCCCCATTTTTAATTGAATCATAGCGTTTGGCTTGTTTTAACTTATTTATGTTTTTAGTATATTTATATTTATCTTTTATTATTATAAACTGCCCAGTGTTATCTTTTGGTAAGATGGGCAGTCAATTAATTTTATAAATAAATAAAACAAAACATTAAATATCTATGAGGAAAGAGGAAAAAATCATTGCAGATACTTTCAGATACCTGCACAGGCACACAGGAAGAACATAACACAACAGTAAGAAACTATTCTCATAGAAAACTCAGCAAGGTTCCTGATATACAAATACTACTGAAAATGTGAACCTCAAAGAAAAGTTGACTTTTCTTCATTTGAGAAACTGCTAAGGAAAGGAGGTAAGGCGATAAATGGCTTCTGCAGTGTGAGCACTGCTAATAAATGAGGCATTACTTTGGAATGTTTCTGGATGACCAGTGGCAGGGAAAAAAGTCAATTCAGAAAAAATGCAGATCCTGCTATAATTGGCTAATTAACTAATATTAGTTTCACTCTGAATGATTGCATTACCTTTTATATTGGACTAACTTAGATAATTCAGTTGGTGCAAAGTAAGACTCTTCCTTTTCCAAGTTAATAGATATTTGACCATTTTCCTGATGGGCTTGGAAGTTTATGTAACAATTCTGTCTAGTCTGGGTATCACTTGATTGCCACCTTGCCAAATGTAGACTTTAACATTCCAAGGAATTGAGACGATTAATCATTATTAATCTTTAAAACACTAAATAGTTATCTAGTGATTAATTGTTCCATATTTATCCAGTTGGCTGTTACAGTTTTCATTAGAAGCTCTTTTCCAGAAGCCTAGCTAAGTTATGAAAACTGAGTAGTTATCAGGGAGGACATGGCAAACTTGCTATGAAATGCCTTTCTTGAAATGTCTTATCTTTTACCTGTATTACAGTCTCATGTATTAGGAGAATAACTTTAGTTACTATACACTCCCAATGACAAAGATGTACTTTAAAATCCAGTTCCGAGTGCAAGTTACTGAAAGCAGAACCCACTATTCTTTGCTGCTCTGTCAACATCTATCTTTGCACCTTAGAAGACTTAGAACATACAATGACCCTCTTTTATACTTCTAGACCAGGGGTGTCAAAATCGATTTCATTGAGGGTTGTGTTTACCTTGGGGGGGCTGGGGTAGGTGTGGCCAAGGTGGGCCTGGCTAGCTCAATGTCACTTGTGTCAGTGCCTGTGGTGGCCTGAGCGCTCTGCTAGCGAAAACGGACTCCCGAGCTCCATTTTTGGCTGTGACGGCCTCCTGCAACCCTCTGCCAGTGAAAACAGAGCTCGGGAGGGCTGCATGCAGAAGGTTGCAGGAGGCCGTTGCAGCCGAAAATGGAGTTTGGGAGCCTGTTTTCGTTGGCAGAGGTATGCAGGCCAGTCCTTCACTGTTTCCAGGGTAGCCCCGGAGGCCAGATCTAAGCACCCCGGATCCGGCTCTTGGGTCTTGAGTTTGACACCCCTGTTCTAGACAGACAGAACTCAGCTAAGAAGTACATTGAGACATTCATTAATAGAAGACCAGATAGACTAGGTCTGGGAGGACTAGGTAGTCATTGAGAAAATCTGTGTGGTTGTTAAGAGTCAACAACTACTTGACAGCTTATAATCAATCAATCAACCAACCAACTATAGCTTAATAGTTTTACATTCAAAGTTCTATAAGGATATTTTTGAAATAGTAGACAAAAAAGCAGACAAAAACAGTAGATATATTTAAATATCTGTAGCTTATAGAGAATTCTAATTTTAAAATACAAAACAACATTTGTAGTTTTGAATTTAAGAATTCTATTGAATAAAAAGCATTTATAGCTGTTATTTCAATATTTCAAAACTAAGTCTTCTTACGTTTAAAATGAAGAAGATACCAATTCAGTTTGGAGAATTTAATCTTAACCCCTACAGTGTTTCTAATAATGTACCTAAAATTATACACCTATTTTTGTTTAAAGAATGTCAGTTTTTTCTTAATTAATATGCTGTAGTGGTAAAATTGTTGGACTAAGATGGAGGGACCCAGTCATTACCCACCCTCAGACAAAGATGAAACACAGCAAATGATATGGGCTGATTGGCTAGGGTTAGTAGCCCTGGGTGGGAGATGAATTAGTGCAATGAAGGCCCTCACTTGAAGTGAAAGACAAGTAAGGAGGAAGACAAATGACATCCTAGCGCATGCAGTGATCTCTAGAATGACATGATAAATTATATGGAAAGTTGATGATGAATGAGTGAGATGTCTAAGGAATGACCACCTGAATAGCATTGCCAAGAAGCAGGCCACATATAAATGATTTGTTCGAAGTATCTTGGGAAGATCAATGGGAGGGACTAGAGAGCTATTAAGTGGAATGGCTTTGGATTTTAGCCCACCAGAGTGGTGATGCATCATCTTTGCATTCCAATGTTCCATGCTTGTTTTCTGGCATTCTTTTCTCAACATAAGAAAATATGGGTCAGTGACAGCCAGTTTGGTTTAGTCATTAAGATACCAAACTAGAAACTAGGAGACCATGAGTTCTACTCCTGCCTTCAGCTATGAAAACAAGCTGGATGACCTTGGGCCACTCACTTTCTCTCACCCTAACTCACCTCACAGGTTGTATTGCGGGAAAAATAGGAAGATGAAGGTGTGTTGGTATGTCCACCACCTTCAGTTATTTGTAAAACTAATAAAGGAGGGGGGATAAATAAAATACATGGTCCTATTCTTCCATGTAAGACTATAAGAAAAACTTTTCTTATGTAAGGAATCACCAAATTAAGAATGCAATTATTTTGGTAGCCCATGCATTCTCTTATATCTCTCTTCTGAATATTACACTGTTCTTTTTCTAATACATAGGTTATATAGTTTTTCTGCGTATTTGTTGACACAGATTTATGGTTTCTTTTCCTGCAATATTAAGCAATCCAATGAACTTCATCTGATCTTCAGGTTTCCCACTAAACAGTTGGTCCATTGTCTGATGCACCTTACTTTTTAATGGAATTGGGTCCTAAACCCCTAGAGAATTATTTCTACGCAGTGTTCCAACATAGCTTTTCCATCTAGCTTTAACACATGTGCTTTTTTGATCTCACATGCAGTTTATTTATTTATTTATTTATTGTATTTATATGCCACCCAACTCCCAGGGACTCTGGGCGGCTCACAACATAGATAAATACAACAGTAAAATATACATAAGTAGTATAAAAACAGTTTTAAAAACAGTTTTAAAAAAGAACTTGTCCAGAGGGCAAGACCAGAATGTTAAAACTTCAAGAAAGGAGATTCAGATTAAACAGCACAAGGAACTTTCTCACTATACATGCTGTCAGCCAGTGGAATAAGCTGACCTGGTAGTTTGTCTTTGCTAAGGTCTTAACAAAGGCTGGATGACCAACCACCAGAGATGCTCTGGTGTGTCTTACATTGGATTAGATAACCTCTATGGTCTCTTCCAGCTCTATGATTCACAAGGGGAGTTCATGATGGTGGATTATAAGGAATCTTCCAAAAAGTGTGTCTTTATACATTTGGAAGAAGGCTGGGTAACTTTTTAGGCAAAGGCTGTTGAGCTCACACTCACAAAAAGGAAGGCAAAATTGCATCCCAAATGTAAAAATCAAATATCCTCCCCTTACAGAATCTATCCGCCCCTATAAATCTAAACCAGCCATAAATTATACTGAAAAGTTAGTCTTTTAAAGACTTTGATACATAAAATAAGTTTGTCACTTAAAAATAGATCATAGCAATACATTTCAAGAGGAATTATGCAGGGGGTTCTGAGGTTATTGAGGAGAGGCACGTGGTTTTAAGGTTCACCTCTTCTAGGTACAGTATGTCAGATTCTAATCAACATCTCAACAGAGCTGCTACTTTGAGCAGTTTGCTCTGAGGGGAAGTGGCACCATCTAAGTCTGGTTTCTGTTGGTTCAATAGAAGTCACCTCCAGCCTTTTAGGACACAACATTTCCCCTAGATCCAAAGTTCAAGAAAGTAGAAAATCAAATTTTGGAAAGATATATCCCCTCATTCCCTTTTGCCTGCAGACTAAGTTGACCTTTGTTGGCTGCGTGGGAATGCTGGACCCTCCTCGGAAGGAAGTGGTGTCATCTATTGAAATGTGCAAGAAAGCCGGCATCCGTGTCATCATGATCACCGGAGACAACAAAGGAACAGCCGTGGCGATCTGCCGGAGGATTGGGATCTTCTCAGAGAGCGAGGGGGTGGCCGACAAAGCTTACACGGGCCGAGAATTTGATGATCTCTCACCAGACGCCCAAAGCAATGCCTGCCGTTCAGCTCGATGCTTTGCCCGGGTAGAGCCTGCGCATAAGTCCAAGATAGTTGAATACTTACAGTCATTTAATGAAATCACAGCGATGGTGAGTTCAGATGATCCCTCTTTGTCTTTTGATGGTCCAGATTTACTTACAGGTACTGGAAGATAGCATGGCGATGGAGATGAAAAGCAAGATATAAATCAAATACCGTATATACTCGAGTATAAGCCGACCCGAGTATAAGCCGAGGTCCTAATTTTACCCAGGAAACCTGGGTAAAATTATTGACCCGAGTATAAGCCAATCAGCACTTATACTCGAGTCGGCTTATACTAATCAGCTGATTTTCAGGCCTAAATTCATGCCTTCGCAGCGCGCCTGCGCAGGCATCAATTTAGGCCCGAAAATCGGCCCATTTTCGGCCTCAAATCAGCTGGTTTTCAGGGCTAAATTGATGCCCACACAGCAGGCATCAATTTAGCCCCGAAAATTAGCTGACTCGAGTATAAGCCGAGCCTGGGTTTTTTCAGCCCTTTTTGAGGGCTGAAAAACTCGGCTTATACTCGAGTGTATACGGTAAATTAGAGGGGGCTCATTCATTCCCATTTGAACATAAACTCTCCAATAATAATCCTGTTAAATAAATGTTGCTTTGAGTTAAACAGATCTGCAGCAATTGGGAGGGAACCAAAGTTGTATTTAATAAAAACAACTATGCATGCACACTTTTTTCCCCCTTTTCTTCCATATTTATTATGCCTATGCCAAAATGATAGCAAAATCTTTTAAAGCAAGGTAAGTATGATTTCCTTTGTTTTAATGTTTACCTTGCTTTGAAATTTTCTGAGTAAGAAAATAAATAGATGCATATAGCAATAAACTGGAGTTCTTTCCCCCCCCCAGGGATTTTCAACCTTTTATCACTGGTAGGCACATTTAAGATTCATGAGAATATTATTGTCATCATTCTAACAATATGGCTGGTGAAGTTTCCCCCCATTCACATATGTCTTTTAGAGAGAACGACTCAATCAATTCCAGAGCATCCATTCACAGAAATGCTATAAATATGGGTCCTGGAGTTGGCACTCTTGCTATTAAATGTCCTTTTCCTTTCCCAGAGCAAGTCAGTCTCTTGCTTTACTTAGGGAACTTGGAGTGAGGGGGAGAATTCAGTTGGGGTGCAAAACTCTCGGTGGATCATGCTGAGTGTAGAGTGTAGTCTACTTGAAAGCCCAAGTCCTGCTCTAAAGCAGCAAATAAATCAGACTGCTTACCTCTATGTCTCCCCTGTTCACAACCAACCCTAGTAATTTTGGATATTGAGTAGGATCAACAAGATTTTGAATGGAGGAAATCTGTGAGCAATTTGTATCAATCTTTATTGATCAGCATCATCTTGACTTGATGGATTTTAGTGTTGGGGCAAGTAATGGAGATAAGCTCAGCAAACCCTTGTTCTGGTACTTTGAATTATTTTCAGCATGAAGATCTCAAGAATGTGGATAGTATGTGTGGAGAAATGAGGGCCATCACCTGCTTATTTGACTAATTAAACAGTCAGGACAGGCCATTTCAATATCTCCTTGGAGAAGGATAGTGTTGTGGTTCCGCAGTGCGTGGCGGATTTGGCAGCTGATTCTGACTCCGAAGAAGAGACCGAGACTGTGTCGGAGCAAAGGGAGGAATCAGCTGCTGACAGCATGCCAACAGAAGCTGGTCCCTCTACGAGTCAGCAGGAGCAGGTGGCTGCTGAGAGTAGTGGAGAAGAGCCATTAGCAGATGCACGTGTCAGAAGATTACTCAGCAGAAGGCAAAAACAAGGGCAACGCTGGAAGGGGAGAGGTTGAGCTGCAGCTGACCACTAATTGGACCACACCCAAGAGGGAATAAAAGGGTTGGGAACAGCCCCCTTGCAGGAAACAATGTACTATTCTAGTGGAAGTTCGATCGGTCTCTTGGTATAATGGCATGCTGGAGTGCATTTCCCAGCTTCGGTCTCAGCAAAAAAGACTTGGAAGCTGTTATACTGCGACCTTGTTACAGTGCATATCTTGGAGTGAACTTATCACTTGGCATTCGGCCCGGAAATTGTTTTGGACTCAGATTGGAACTAATTGGTAACCAGCTGTTTATTTTATGCAGAAGAAATACTTATTTAAGTTTGGTTTGAAATAAAAACTATACTGTATCTTTTATAGTTGGTGCCGATCCGGGTGTTTGGAGCATGGGACAGAACAGTCATGTAATGGTTCTATTACTGTGACACATAGTACATGGGGCTACACTTGAAGATTATCCTATTACTGCTCATTAGCTATGGCCTTAGCCAAATATCAGTTTAGGAAATTGGTTTGAGTACTGTATACATTTGTTGAATGTTAAAATATGTAATAAATAATATAGATGATTTTGTTATGGAGATGCCATCGTACACCAATGTAAACTTCTGTTCCATGAACTACACTAGTTAATTATAGGATTCTGAGTTCAATTCAAGGTATGGTTATCATCTGTAAAGACTTTCATGGGATAGTGCTGTTATTAGAGGGATCACCTGTCCCTATAATTTCTGTCCATTCCACAGGAACTGACAGAGTTGACATACTTAAGGTCCCATTGCTGTTTGGAGAGATCCTGTCAGATTGATTCCCCACAAAACATTGTTCCAATGAAATTTGTACATCTCACATTCTTGCCTTGCTTGAAAGAACTTTTAAAACCTGGCTATATTCCAGGCTGGAATCAAATTGGGTGATGGATGCTTTACGTGATGCTTTGCTCTTTTGTTGTTTTTCTTTTAAAACATAATTCACTGTTTTTACTGTGCTTTCTTATTATTGTTTTTTGTAATGTGATGGACTGTATTCTGCATTTGCAGGAGGGAGAGCTGCTTTCCAGAGGATCAAGAGGCAGCACAGCTTGGAAAGTTTGGTCGACAGGAAGAAGGTTAAAATGGCTCCTCCCTAGTGATTTCTAAAGTATATGTATAGTTATGCAAATAGTTGCTTTAGTCTGGCAAAATTCTGTCTATAGATGAAGAACAATAAAGGATGTTGTTATTGGTTTTTGGAGCTTGACATCTGCCCTGCATCATAACAGACTAGGTCTGTAAATCAAATATAATAATAATAATAATAACAACAACAATAACAATAAGAACAACAACAACAACAATATATAATATAAGAATCTAGAAATTCCATACATATTGAAAATACAGGACTTATTCAGGATCATCATTCCATTTTACAATATATGAATGAAGCAAAACAAAGCAAAAAAGAAAAATGAAAAGTGATATTTTAAAAAGATTCTTTATTAATATTTTTTCTGTAACTTGCACCTTTATAATACATCTGTGATTCTGGGTTATGGCTTTCTTTTTTTGACATTCTGTTGCTTAGTGCAAAGGAAGAATATCGTTGGGTCAACGATCTTTTCATCAGTAAAAGAAATTGCCTTGTTTGTGTTAATCATATGTTCATCTTATATGTTAATAAGTATGTTAGCCATGCCTATTATTGATACCATTGTAAATTGATCATAAGTACTGCCACGTGACTAAATTTTAAGACTTACTAGATCTTTGTCTCCCTTTTTGTACCCTAAAAGAGGGAAGAAAATTAAAGCAATCTTATTGTCTGATTTAAAAAAAAACAAGGAAAGGTCATTGTTAGCTTGTTAAAATCATTTATTTAAGACCTGTTTTACCACAGATGTCTGATTTACATTGCTTTCTTTTTATACTGAAATATCAAAAGTACTTTCTATTCTCTTTTCCACCCACATCCGTTCATAAGTAAATAATTTCAGATACATTTTGTGAACAATAATTAAAAGTGTAGTCCTTAGTAATAATTTCAATTACTTACTTCATAGGAAATTTCGACTTCCAAAACCAACAGAGGGAAATACATTGGCAACTCAGTGAAGGATTTAGCATCATCCCTCAATGACAAGTTGTCCAGAGTGATTAAAGGTTGTAGATATGTGCCTTTTGATAGACAAGGAAGATAGACTAGTTCTCTGATAATACTTGATACCCTAAATCAGAATTTGGGCCTCCTTTATCTGTCTCCAGCTGAAATTGCTTTCAGTTGTTTTCTCAACTGCAATAAAATGATTACCTGATTGTGATGCTTATGTTAGATCCATAATTTTTTTCCCAGAAGTATCCTGAATTAATCATAACTCTATTCTGGGGAAAAATGTAGAATTGCAAGGAATTCTGGAACTAGAATTTAACTTATGATATTATATAGTACTTTGCAATATACAGGCAAAAATATGAATATTGTAATATACACATATACTAAGTACTAGCCGATAACCCAGCATTGCCCAGGTATTTATGCCTTGAGCAGGTAATGCAGCAGTCTAAAATTCCCAGCGTTCTTTGCTTGATTTGCATGCCTTGCCACTATTGGCTGGAGAACCTCCGATTTGCATACCTTGCCTCTATTGGCTGGATTGGCCATTGCTGCCTCGTTGGCTGCAGAGGCCTCTGCACATGCGCAGTACAGTGTTGGTGGTGGGTGTGGAGTTCAGTCTTTTTGGGGGGCAAAGAAGGCCCAACGGCAGTCATGATCCCCCCCCCCCCCCAGTGCTCGTCTCCAGAGTGCAAGTATGTGCCTGGCAAGTTTGGGCCAGATCGGTGTAGGCATGGAAGAGCCTATTCGGGACATACCCACAAACATACACACCCACAGTCTGTTTTAAAGATACAGATTTTCTACATTTCACTTACTTTCTTTTATTTCTAACTTTCGTTTTTGTTCTCTAACCATCGATAGAATGATTCCCACATTCCCACGTTTGTTCCTT
>JANHJO010007627.1:495817-507446 GCA_032468235.1 Pseudoxyrhopus heterurus | reverse complement strand
TGGGAGCTGAAGTCCGGGAATTCTGGGAATTGAAGTCCGCCAGGCTTAAAGTGGCCAAGGTTGGAGCCCCCTGTGCTAATGGATCTGCCCTTTAGCTTTAACTGTAGGACAGTTCAAAGGCAGCGACTGGTGGGTTCCCGGAGTTTCGCTTCATTTTACTGCCCAGCTTCAAGTTTCCAGCTCAAATGGTGCTCCATGCCAGGAAACTAGAGTTATTTGTCCCCAAAGAGCCAATTTGTCATTGATCTTCTGTCCCCAAAGAGCCAATCTAATCAGGCAGAGGAGCAGTGGGAGGAAGAAGCACGATTGGCACACTGAGAGTGTTCCGCTGCCTGGTTATTCTGCCACAATAACATGTCAGATGAGATTTAGAGTTTACCAGAATTAGGAGCCTGGTAGACCCATGGTCAGCAATGACTATTCAAATGACTTGAGTTCTAGTGACACTTCATAGGCAAGGTGGAAGGATTATGAGGAGCACTGGGGGGGGGCTTCCTCAAATCCTATTCTGCACTCTTGGGCTGAGCTGTGATGTGTCACCTAGAGGAGAAGGAAAAACTGGCAGAACTCAAAAAGTCAATTTTACCCCAACTCCCAAACGCTGAAAATAAGTAACTGCTACAAAGGAATGGACATCAGTGTCTTGTGTTCTTCAATATCCAGATGTATTTCATGGAATACACAAAATGACACTGTTGTAACCCCCCCAAAGTAATAAAACCAGAAAGTACCCCCATATGCAGAAGCATTAAAAGCATACAATGTCATTTTGGACAGAACCAGAAAAGTACAGCTGATAAAACATTACTGTTATTATTCATTTAAATCAACCATTTATGCAATGATCATAACTTCATTAAATTCTTTAAAAAAAAACAGGACCATCACTGTTTCAAAATGCATGAAAAAGATGTGTCCACTGCAGCTGAAAGTGGCCAATGAGATAAGAGCAGATCCTAGCCCTGACTCTGTCATTGCCAACATAGTGAATCACTGTAGAACGTATGTTCTGCAAAAATTGTGTTGAAAGTACAGGAAAGACACTAACCCTAGAACAACTGTCTCCAAATATAAACTGAGAAAGCCTCTTTCATGAAGACATGTCCTCCAAAACAATTTGTCTTTATATCTCAGAAGGAAAGCAGGATGAGTTCTTTAGCTAAGTTCACATTAAGCTGAATATGGTATAAACTAAAGCACAAACCATAGTTTATAAATCCAATAGCATTCATAAAACACCCTAACGGAAAACAAACCACACATCATTACTTATTACCTCATGATAAATTCATATTTTGAGATATGGACTCCAATGGATTTCAGAGGGAGCTGCAGATTATAACTGAAGGTCAGCTCGGTAGTCCTGCTGAGACCTAAGGTCTGGAATAGGAGGTTAACGGGGTTTTTAAAAAGGATTGTACACAAGTCACCTCTCCTGACCCATGGATCTTGTTATGCCCCATGGTGTATGGAGGAATTGAGAGAGATGAAATATATCAAGAAATATCTAGAGCACTACTGGCAGAAGGTGAAGAACAAACTTGACTGAATATGGGTATTAAGGCCACACCTCATAGCTATTCATGTGGCAAATCAGAATTACTTCTCTGCAGAATTACTTAGCAACCCTCTGTAAGGTGACCTGGTTCCTTCTGGGTAAAGAAGACTTGAATGTCTATCTGCAGGGGCACACCGAGGAATTGCTGATTTTCTAGAAGATAAAGCCACTCGGATTCATTTCTTATTAACTACCAGCGTGAGCACTGGTCCAGGGAAATGCCTAAGGCCTTGTTCAGTTATCTGGCAATGATTTCACCTGTTGCTCCTGAGGAAGTGGGCAGGATTCTAGGGAATGTTTGCTCAGTCATCTGTTTTAGACTCATATTCCCCAGGCTGGTACAAGTCTCCTGGCAGGTGATGTATGGGTGGCGAGTGCATCTTTAGATGAGGGGGGGTGATGCCCAGCCCTTTTAAGGAGGCTGTGGTTCAGCCCTTCTTAAGAAGCCATTGCTATGTCCATACTAATGAACAATTTTTGTCCTATCTCGAATCTTCCCTTTCTGGGGAAGGTTGTTGAGAAGGTGGTCATGCTGTAGCTCTAGAAGATCCTGGATGAACTAGATTATCTGGATTCCTTTCAGTCAGCATTCAGGCCTGGTTACAGGTCAAAAATTATATTGGTTATGCTTTTTGTTGCTCTCTGATGGGAACAGGATGTAGGTAGTATGTCCACCCTTGTTTTACTTGACTTCTCCATGGCCTTTGTTATCATTGACAATGGTATCCTGGAATGATCCCAGGATTGGAGGTCAGGGGCACTGTGTTGTCCTGGTTCATTTTCTTCCTCCAAGGCCATTTGTTTAGCCATCTCTCAAAATATACCTACCAGCTTTGCCTCCTCTTTTTTCTGTGCAAGCCCACAATAAACATGCCCGGTAACAAGAGTTTTTATGGTATTACCGTTTTGCGTAAGTCTGATCAGGTTAAAAACAACAACACATCACCCTTCTAAGTGTTTTGATCTGTGGCAAATGTGTGGTTTTAAAAATATCCCAGTTCAAAACTGCTTTTATTTGCCAAAGCATTTTAAGTGGTGCAGTTTTGGTTGGTCTGTTCTGATATTTCTTTATCTTGGGGCTATTACATAAGGTTTTTATTTATTATTTTATTGGATTTGTCTTATTTAAGATTTATTTTGGACATATTTACTTTACGCTGCTCTACTATCCACAGGGACAAACACTATTAAAACATATTTAAGACTAGGATATAAATATTCAAAGATTTTAAAAATATTTCCTTGTGAAATTCATTTAATAAAATTTATATGTATTACAGTTTTTCAAACACTCAGATTATTTTGTAGTCTTTACGTTAAACAAGCAGCCTGTTCTAATTTATGAAAATCCATAATAAGTTTTGCTTGTTTTTAGCTTATAATATTACCGGTATATAAATCTGGCCATGGAAGTTTGCAAACTGTGGCTCATAGTTTAGTACCTGTATGAACTAGTCATTTGTAGTTTATTCAATAAACCATACTTAAGCAATGCATGTTTTTGCATACATGTGAACTACAGCTGAACATAGAACACCTTGTTTACAAGAAAAATCTTCATATAGAATATTCTTATAGTGCACAATTCAAGCATGAATCTCTTAATGGCAGCCAATATTCCAGCATGGATAAAATCAAACCAAACATACATTGAAAATGAAATTCTGGAAGCTCTCCATATGTTTTGAATGAATTTTGTGAGGATTTCCACTAATAACACAGAACTGCCACAGGTATCCTTTTAAATTGCACATATAATCTATTAGACTCATGGTCTCCCAGTTTCTGCCTTACCCACTACACCAAACTGGCTTTCAAAAGGTATATACTGCTAAATAAATATTTTATCATATCTTAATTATTGTTGTATGCCATCCAGAGGTACTTTTTATGAGATGGGCAGCTTAGAAATTTGGTGAATGAATGAATAAATAAATAAATAAATAAATAAAGGTCTACTCAGGATGTTTGATAACATTTTTCAGCATTTACCTCACAAATATGATGACAGAAATATACTTTTTGTTAGATCCTAAAGTTCTGTTCTCTTTGCTGCTGTTTGGGCTGGTTGTTTCCATTCTCCAATTTGGTTATCATGGCAGCATGTCTCCCTCTGCTGTCAATATTAAAAACCAATAGCACTGTGCCAGTAAGATTGTACAGAAATAAATATTTGGTCCAGTAAAGTTTAGGACTGCAATTTAAATCATCATTAATGCAAGCACCAGGTCTTTCTGCAAAGAAATTTTCAAGATTCTTCTACCTCTCTCGCCTCAGTTTTAAACTCCTGGAAGTTTTACTTTATAATGGCAGTCAAAACCTCAATACGAAGTGAAAAGAAATGGACCACTCATCATGCCTAAGTATGCTGTGTATACAAGGAAGGACAGGTATGAATGCCAAATGTTTGCAATCCTATCATTATCATCCACCATATGCAGAGGGAGAATGTATGCAGCAGAGAGGACCTCTATGGGATTCAAAATTCTAGAAATCAAGATATGAGCACCCTTTCTATCGCCCACCCACAGCTTGTCATTCAAATGCCAAACATATGTTGCCTTTTTAGCCTTCTGGAAGGCTGTGACAACCTGGTTCTTTCCCCCAAGCCCTGCAATAGGACAGAGAATGAAACTGTTTGGTCCAGTGCCTGGAGGGAAGGGTACTTCTGTTTTTATTCCAATAATGGCCTTGAAATTTAAGGGGCCCAGAAAGCAAAATGTTAGGAGCATTTACATACATGTTTGAAATCAATACATCCTACCGGCATTGTTTTAGAAAGTTGAAGCAACTTTCAACATGCTGCCCTTTGGCCATTCTTTCCTGAAATAGTTTACAGCTTTTCTGATTTGAATTATAGACAGAACAAATCCAGAAACAGATATAAACACTTAAGAATGTGGTTTTCAAGGATAGCAGTTTCTAGAGAACATTCTAAGGACTTTTATCAGCCTCTTGCACACAGTTATGTTACTGCTCTCAGCCTGGGGTCATCCAGGTTCAAGGCCATCCTTATCCATGGAAACTTTCTAATCCCATCCTGAGAGTACCAAAGCTGTAATTGGGATAAACACTTAGAGAGATCGCATGTAAACTGTCTTGAGCTCCTGGAACAAAACAGGAGAAAAACCTAACAAATAAATATACCAATAAAGTTTGACAACGGTTCTCGGTCTAGTGAAGGAAATAGGCAGCAGAGAGAGGATTATCTTTGCACGGAGAAAGCTGTTGGGAACAACCTGATCTTCTTAAATTGCTCAAAACAGGTGGAGCAACATTAGCCTTAGCCACTCTTTTCCATTACATGTTATAAAAAAACAAAATAGTTGGAATTTTTTGCTTGATGTAGGACAATGCTCACATATATAAATCTATATGAGGGCATGGCGATTAAAGGTCTTTATTCAGATTTATTCATTGTCCATGAGTATTTTTTAAACTTTAATTGTACTCTTGCTTAAGCAGATCTCAAACTGATAAAAAATTAAAAATTAAAACCACAATTTTCTAGTAAGTTAAATGTGTGCTATGAAGATAAAGATTTGTTTGCAATCAGGCTGAGTTGCTTTTTAAGAAGTGAAAATATGCAGCAGTGTTGTTGCTTTCTTATCAGTGATTTTATGAGGTTCTGCAATAAAGTAATTAAAAATTAACTCTAACAGGCTTCAGGCACAATGCTTCCTGCTTTTTATATGACCCCCTGCTTCTCATTTGACATTTCTTTATTGCACTCTCTTCCTGGGGATTAGACATTTAATATTGATAAAGTGACATAATATAAAAATAGCTTCACAGCAAATAATTCAGGGTTTTCATGAGATCAAAACATATGTCAAATAGTACCATAAATGAGATGTTTTGTTTTATTGTCCAATAAAAACCCTTTGAAATGTTAATTTTGTTTTTTAAAGGTAGAAGTGGATTAATTATATTTGCAAGGCATTTAGTTATACTTCTGGTCTGGCCACTAAAATACTCATGTAAAATATGAATGGATTTTCCATGTGTACATGTCAGAACACATGCCACATATATATTTAGTTCAAGAGCAATATTCATTTCAAACTTTTGAAAAGCAAAGGGGAGCTGGGTGCAAGACTCCCAGATGATCCACTTAGCCTTGCCAAGATTGAGCTTAATCCTGTCCCTCTCCATCCAAGACCATGCTGGCTCCAGACGCTGACAAAACATTTGACGGCATCACTTGGCTGGTGCAGGGTGGACAACTTTAACTGATTATTACTAGCATAGTGATGATATCTCTGTGCTGATGCCCATCCTCTTTTAGTTAGTCTCATGTAAACATCTTTCTCTGCTTTTCGTTGCTTTTCCCTATTACAAGCTCTGACATATCATCCTTGTGAATCTTGACTCCATCACACCATTAGCAATTTATCCAGTCAACTGTTTAATTCAATGATGTGTAATTTTAAAGTACAGGTTGAAATTTTACACTTATGTGGGGCTTCAATCATGTTAGTTCTCTATAAAAGGAGAAAAAACAGGATTGTTCTGTCTCCTGTCTATTTAATTTGGCTGAGGTATCAAGACGAAATGGTAAGTAAATTCCAAACCAGCTGTTTTCCATGTATCACAAATCCCATATTTCTTCATGTGCCATAGTAAGTGAAGGATCCTGAAAATAGCTACATGCTTCTTATTAGCAGGTGCTATTACTACAATAATTTCTATGCAGTTAATTTTTACTATGGGCCCTCTATGTTCAAATATTGTATCTGCAAGGGCTGTGCGTCGCTTATATTGTACCTCTCAGTAAATAGTCACAAGGCTAGGGACCAGCTCTGCTTGTCTGACTGTTGCCTTGATAGCAGCTCTTCCTGTGTTCCAAGGCCATTCCCAATACCTTCTATACAAACAGGCCAATGTGAAATAAGTAGCTATGGCCTGCTTCTTTTTTGTTGGAAAATAGAACTTTCAAGTAGTGCAGTGAACAATGAAATGCTCTGCTTGATCTCATAGTATCCTGGAAGACACGTATGATTGGCTGAAATTAACCCCAATACCATTTCTACTAACAAAATAAGGAATATATAGCTATACTTTTCCTCAGAAAATGTGCCAAATATCTCTTGGTGTTTTCCTCATTGCAGCAAAACATGAATTCATATGACACACCTACCCAAGCTCTTCCCCTATCCTTTTCCCTTCCTAGCTCAGCAAATCAGCTAATGGCTGAACAAGCTTTTTTTTTTTTTGCATATTTTCAGAAGGATCCTCTGGAATAGACCTAAACTGCAAATAAAATTCCTTCTCTCTAAGCTCGAGCATAGCCAAATTACCCAACCCTCTCTCTAGCTCCAAGTCCCTTATTTTGGTCTTTTTCTCTAAAAAGTGCATCCTATCACAGACTTGCTCAATTTCCCCTGAAATCTTAGCCAGTCTTTTATCCAAACTTTTTTCACAGTCTCAAACTTAGCTTCTCAAGATTGTGTCAGTCTTTTACCCAAGTCATCAAGATTGCTTTTGTCAGGTTCAATAGGATAAATAGCTACACTTTTGTGGGGGAAAATTACCATGGGTTAAGTTTGTATATATTACAGACAAAATGGACAAATTCTCCATCTGAAGGCTGCCAATTCTGGTTCTGATATGCATTTTTATTATGAAAATTCTATTTTTTTAAATAAATGTAATATACAGCATACATTTTTAAAATCTATCATAAAATGAATTTTTAATTCCCTATTTAGGAATTAATTTTAATATCTTAAACTTTGGAATTGAAGAACAAAGTGATGTTATATAATACAAATTGTTGATTAAGCCACTGAGTAATTACTGGTTTAATTTCTGAGAAAGTCTAAAGAGCAAAATATTGCTCACCTGTTCAGATGCTTGGAGATATGATAATGCTTTAGACTGGGAAGAAGTATAATATGTTTATTATTCTTTTCTCCCTCTCGTAATCAGTCTTTTGCTGGTTTATGCTAGTCAGAAAAATGTAAATACTGTTGCAGAGCAGATATCACGAATCTATGCACAATACAATCCTAATTAAATTTACAGGATTAATTCTTATTATCTATGAATATTGTCTCAATTTACCAAGACTATCTTTTAAATTTTTCTAAGAGGTATGCCTAATTCATATGTGCATATATTTTGCAAGTTCTTTTAACTGTATGCTATGGTTACCAGATCCCAGCTGCAAAATTCTGGACTGCTAGAAAGGGATACCTAAAATGTCAGCTATTTGCTACCATCTGGTGGTCATCGGGATTATTGTAGGCCTTTCTGGTAGGCCTGCCCTATATTTGATTCCTATGAAATGATCCATTAATAGACATAGTGAAATGCAAAATTTTGAAATTATATCAGTAATGTAAACCATATTATATCAGTTACAGTACAGGTTCATTAGCAAATAGAGTAATTACTAGGTCACATGTTTGATTTCAGCAATTTATGTAACCCGGTAAACCATCATTTACAAACCACAAGGGTGCACACAATATAGGCTGAAAACCAGATAAATTACATTATGACTTAGCCTGATGGCAACCTAGGCCAACTGTGCGTAGTTTTGCCTGTAGAGGCTGCACCACATTCTGAATATTCTACTGTGTAAACCACAACTTTGGACATAGTAAAAAAGTATTATTTATCCCTTATTATTGCAAAAAATGCAAAAGAAAAGCTAGGGGGAAATGTCCTACCTCTTTGAGGATATAAAAAGCTATATAATGTCCATTTTCCTGATTTAGGCAACTAAGGTTTAAGCTTAACCACAAAGTCAGGAAAGGGGAAGGATTTTTTTAAAAAAATTCTTGGCTTCGACTGACTTTCTAACACAGTGTCAGTATTAGAAGCCATAGATAGGTCTGGGTACTTCTAAACTGCCATATAATAGTTGAAATGTGTATAGTGAATAGAAAGTTAGTCATAACAAATAGTTGACCGGAGTAAAGGTCGAAGGGGTGTGCAGATGGCAATCGGAAAAGAAGAATTGTCACCAAATGGAGAAGAGTAATTGGACGATGTGATTTATGATGTGTAAATGGGGGGCTGGACTTATGATTCTTTTGTGGGAAACGAAACTGAACAATAAGTTTCAGGATTGCCCGGTCTGTGCCAACGTGGTTTCTGCCAATAAAAGTTTTACCTTGGATGGACTTTGTCTCTGAGTAATAAGGTAAATGGGGAAGCTTCACTGGAACGCTGACACACAGTAGATGATCTGGCATTTAGGAATGGCCTTTTTACCAATGCAGGCTTAAAGGAAATACGGATAAAACTCTCCAGGAATCTCAACAGGAATTTGAAGACCTGCAGGAAGGTTTCATGTCTTTTTAATGAAGCTGGTTTTTACAGGCATCAGCACTTTCTTTCTTACTCTAAAGAATATCTTTGATGCTAAAAGTAATTAGAGGAAATATCCCAGCTAGAATATTTTCAGAAATATTTCTGAACACTAGTGAAAGAAAGGAAGAATAGAAGACAAAGTCTATTTAGAGATTTTCTTTATCTTTTATTCTGGTTCCAATATCAAATGGGTCTTTATTCTGTCCTTTCCTGTATTATTAATCAGTTACACACTTTTGGGGGAGAAAAAAATCCTAAACTTTCAAAAATATATCAGAATTGACACCATCAGTTTAATTGCTCTTATTCCTCCATTCAGCTGGCAGATACTGTACAAAACTGAGTGAGGACCAGGAATGGTAATATAAATTTGGGTATCATCAGCATATTGACGATAGCGCACCCCCAACACTTGGATCACCCCACCCAGTGGCCTCATCTAGATTTTGAAATAGGAGAGAGAACTGAACTCTGGGGCACACTATAAAGTAGGGGCTGCAGGCTGGATCTCTCCCCATATCAACACTAATTGGAATTGACCCCAGAGGAACAAGAAGAACCAGCACAAGAGTGACATCCACTCCCAACTCCCAAAATCAGTCCAGAAGGATACCACGATCGATGGTATTCTTCTGGACTGATGGTATCAAAGGCCACTAAAAGGTCAAAAAGAACAAGGATGATCACACTACTGCCATCTCAGTCCTAAAATCTGGCCTGAACCCTGACTGAAAAGATCCAGATAATTTGCTTCATCCAGAATCTTCTGCATCTGCCATGAAAATATCATCTCTACAACCTTCTCCAAAAAGGGAAGGTTGTAGGCTGGATAAAAGCTGTCTAGACTGGTTGGGTCAAGCAACAGTCCCTTCTGGAGAGGGTGCACCACCGCCTCCTTGAGAGCCAATAGAACCACAGCCTCTCTCAAGGAATAATTAACTACTATCCAGATCAAATCATATGTCCCCTCCCGGAGCTTTAACCAGCCAAAAGAGACAGGGATCTAACAGAGGTGGTCCAAGGAGTAGCTGCAAGAGCCTTGTCCACTTTCTCAAGCAGTCCCTTATAACACGTTTATTTGCACCCAATGACAAAACATTCATAAATTAAGCAGCACATTTAAAGACCATGATTTATTATTTTATACGTTATCCTATTTCAAACCATCCTGTCTTGTCTTATGTATCATTTTGTGTGAATTCCAGGCTGAATTTTCCATTTTTATTTCAAAATTATACTGTAAGGTTAAGTAGCATCCACTGCAACTTCAGCTGCCTTCTTTCATTCAATTAGTTTAATTGGATCATCAGATTCAAAGATGAGATTAATGGCATAATTTCAGTTAGAAAGATAGGTGTACAGCATGGATAACTATGACCCAAAAGGCTATTTGAAGTTTAAAAATTAAAATAAAATTTGAAGAAAAGGTTTTGTCCCTTGGGCACTACATATGTGATCTTCCTCAGAGATGGCTCATAGCTTCAGAGAGATTGCTAATCTTTATAAATCCCCTCTGAAGTAAAGCACTATATCATTAATGAAAAGTCACTTCAAAAGAATCATAATTGAACAGGGATTTTCAATATGGGAATTTAATTCCTTTATTCAGTGCAAGGATGTATCTGTCTCTCATTTACAAAGCTCCATAGAATATGTTTTTGTTGAATTTTCTGCCCATAAAAATCATTCCAAAATTATAAAACTAGAGTGCATTTTTGCTTCCTATTGTGCTCCCTCACTTTACTATTCCTCTTTGTAAGTCAATTCATTTTTTTTTAAAAATCCTAATTTTTCTTATTATCCAAACAGTAATATGCAATTTGGGCAGCAATGTCCATCGACTAAAAAAAGTAATAAAAATGTAAAAACTAGAAGCATTTTCTGCTTTGCTTAATTTCTATATGAGAATAGTTACATTAATTATACTAATATATTAATATTAATAATAGTATACTATTTTCATAGTTATTATAAAATGTAACATATATTAATATATTAATTTTAATTAAGCCATGGAATGAAGCATAGGCTGTTATCCAGAAAATAAAATTAAACTATCAGTTGTATACATCTAAACACTTTGTGATAAAACTTCTGATTGGTAATTGATCTGCTTATCATTTTTAGAAAGGATTTATTTTTAAAAAATAAATTAGTTTTGGTTCACATGTTTAGTGATTATATTTGAGTCAATTATTAACAGCTCCAGAAATCACCAGGAATTAAATAACAAAGCAGCAATAAGAAAAAGTAATGAATGTACAGCAGATGGGGCTGTTGTATATTTTAGAACTGCACTATGGAACAGAAGTATACATTTGCAATGCCAAATCAAACTAAGACACTCACCCATTTTTTTTTTGGCAGAATAGGAAGCATATGTAGAGCAGTACACACAGCAAAATATTTTATATTTAAATTTTCTTTGATAATGTTAGCTGTGTTAGCTATCATAGACATTTCAAAGAATTGGGGAAGTATTTTTAGTTACCATATATCTGATAGAGAAGAGTCAACCATTGTAAAATGGCAATAAATGACAAAAATTGTGGAAATTCATGGAGAAAGTGTGTTGAAATAAACAAAAACAGCTATATATTAGACTATGCTTCTGTTCAGTTTTTATATGAAAGTGAAAATTATCTGGTGGAAAACAAAATAGGTTGAATGGATTACCGTATATACTCGAGTATAAGCCGAGTTTTTCAGCCCTCAAAAAGAGCTGAAAAAACCACCCTCGGCTTATAC
>JANHJO010007627.1:395574-414918 GCA_032468235.1 Pseudoxyrhopus heterurus | reverse complement strand
ATAAGTAAATAATGTTCCATTTGTTATCAAATGAGCATTAGATGGGAGGGGGGAACACAAATGAAAATAATCAGAATTTCCATGATATACTACAATACTTTTATTGTAGGCAGAACCTAAAAGTAGACTGTTCCATCAAACTGTATTTGTGAGTGCAAGAAGTGCAATGAGCTGAAGAAACTTCTTGGATGAGAAGTGAAATGTCTTGAAAGAAAAACCAGGAAGTCCAGTTGCCTCTTGAAAAAGCACCTTTGGGGCAACCATGACCTGAATGACTGAGAATCTCCATAGACAATGAGGTATCTATGTTGGAGCTTTCTGACATAATTTCTTACTAACTATGATCCTTCTTGACCTTTTTTGGGGGGACAGCTACCAGGTTGACTAGATGCTGCCTGCCACCAGTTGTGACCACACGATGGAACATTTAAACACAAATATTACCACACCAGACTGAATAAATAGAAATGCTATTATGCATTCAGACACTATCCCTATTTATTATTACTTTCTTCGGTTCGGTGATAACATTTTCTGCTGTTTTTCATTTTAGGAAAAAGAAAACAATGAAAGAACAATTGTATCATACAGTATTATTTAGCTACAGTAGTGAGGATGACAATAGCTTTGTATGTTATTGTCATCCTTATTACTGTACCTAAATAATAGGTATGTGGCATAAGCTCCTTTGTCTTTCCAGGGCGTGATTTATTTTATTTATTTATTTTGTTGCATTTATATATTTGCTGAAATGCTTTATCTAGCTGAAAGAAAACATATATTGTGAGATCATTCAAGCTAGCAAGTATCTACTTTGGTGTTGTATTTCTCCTGAAACTGATTCTAGTTTGCTATTGACTTTTTTTTGCATAATATATAAGCTGTCTGAAACAGCGGTTCTATTGATATATGGAGTAGGGGTTAAATCAATTTGTTCTTCACAGTGAGATTTCTGGGTCTGGTAAACCACCCCCTGGAAAAGGCATTTTGTTAGTGTTATTGAAAGCGTTTGAATTCCTCCTCAAGAATTTCAATTTGGGAAAGACCTTGACATTCATTTTGAATATCCTTTTAAATGAAATTGAAGATTACTACCTAAAGTTTCATGGTGTTTTTAATTTCCCTGATATGCCTATCACATTATATCTAGCTGAGCATTTCCCAGGTCATCGGCTCTTCGTACAGTGACTCTAATTGAATTCCAGTGGATAGTCTTGTCTTGGAGTGATCATGTTCAAATAAATAATGTGATTGGAAAATGGATTCAGTTCTATAGTTTGGGTCAAGGTCTAATATAAAACTGTACATTGGAAATAATGAATGTGCTTTAGATTAAACTATGCATGCCTTATCTTACAATTATAGTTTCGTTCAACTAGGTTGATAGCAGAAACCAGTTCTGCTTACTAAGTGTCAACGTATAACAATGTAGAAAAATAATGTGGTTATAAATGAAATACTTATTAATTATTACAGGATTTATAATCCATTCTTCAGCTCAAAAACTGTCAGAATTACTTACATCTGCCCATGTTTAGAGGGCTGACATCAAGCTTAGAACAACCAGCGTAGCACTGAACGAAAAAGAACGAAGAAGGAGAAAATATTAATATTATAGAGGATTGTTTTTAACTGACTATGAGAGGAAGGGTGCCCATCATTAGTGAACGGCTGTTAAATTAGAGAGTATTCCCCTGTGGCAATTTGTATCATTTGCATAACACAAGCAATGTCATTTGCAACAGATGTTGCATAGCTGCTCTTTAATTCTGTTGCAAATGATGTACAATCACTGATTTATAGACGTGGCCCACAAACACACATTTAAAAAAACTGGATGTGTACCTGAACAACTGAGAAAGAGTTAGAGCAGTATAGTAAATAGCAATGGTGGTAACTAAGATTGGTACAGTAGAATAGAATATAAACCAATGTCACCAATAAAACAGTTACAGATCAGTACAATATATTAATTGGTTAATAATTAAATTTATTACTACCAATTGAATCATGGCAACTATTCTCCCAGGACATGAACATGAGTTATAGTTATTCATACACAGTAGATGGGTATTCTGGAACACATGGCTTATAAAGTCAATACTCCGCAAACTGAAACGTATTAATGTTCACAAAGACCTGATCAGTACAGAGATTAGTGAAAAAAGGACACGGGGTGAACTGGGAATGATCTAGAATGACAGAAACTATCAGCCATAAAAAAATCAACATTGAAGGTTCAATTAAACTGATTCATTGTTTCTCGTGCTTATGCACAGGAATATACTCAACTCATGGTTAACATCTGCTTGGAGTTAGATAAGGGTCAATGGAATTCAAGGGAGTTTGGACTTAGTTTGCTTGTGACTAGCAGGGATTCTAGGCTAACCCCCCTTTTAACACCACCCCAGGTTCTGCCACTCCCGCTACACAAACTGTGCTCTTCAGATCCTAATTGTAGACAGCAATGCAAACTGTTGTAGCAAGTCAGATGAGATGCCACCAAATGCTTAGGCATTTCCACATTAAGTTATGACTAAATTCTCTGGAGGTTCAGTACATAAAAATTATAAATTTTGTAGTTTCCTCTGTGAATGTTTTTAAAGAAAGCTTCTCATCAATAAGAGACCTTGGTGGTGCAGCGGTTAGAACGTAGTAATTAAGTACTGCCAGCTGTCTGCAATTTGCAAGTTCAAATCCCACCAGGCTCATGGTCAACTCAGCCTTCCAGCCTTTCAAGGTAAGTAAAATGAGAACCCAGATTGTTGGGGGCAATATGCTGACATTGTAAATTGCTTAGAGAGGGTTGCAAGCCCTGATAGGCGGTATATAAATACAGTGCTATTGCTATTATCTATACCTACCTACTACTCTCTGAATTTATTTTTCCTTCCAGAACATCAATTCTCGCAGTGGGTTGCCACAAAGTACCATAAGTTTTCAATCAAATTTTTCCATGAATAGGAAGTTGTCATCTGATACATCTAAATGAGAACTCTATGTCCATGTTTATAATTTCATTAGGCTCCTCATAACAAGTAGTAAGATGTCTACAAGGGAACACTGAAACTTAATCCATTTGCAACAGGGAGGGAATATTTGACAAAAGTAATCATGAAAATTGAAGGACATTTGTTGTAATATCAATATGGATAAAAATAAATTGATGTCAAATAATAGTATGCTGGAGGAATCCATTACAATTCAATGCTTAAAGCATATCTTGTTCTTCAAGATGCTGATAGTCACAGTGTAACTGAAAAGAATATATCACAGGTAGTCCTCAACTTATAACTACAATGGAGCCTGAAATGAAAGTTATTGTGATCGTAAGTTGAGACATTATGTGACTGGACTCATTTTTATGACTGCTTTACAACAGTTGTTAGGGGAGTAACCATGGTTTAAGTGAATCACATAGTTAAGCAAATTCAGCATTTCTTATAGGCATTTTTTTTCTGCTTTTTGCAGGAATATGGCAAAAAGTGTCATTAATTGTGACCATGTGACTGCAGGACACTGCAACCTGTCGTAAATGTGGGCCAGTCACCCAAGCCTGAAATGTGGTCACATGACTTTGGTGGTGGTACCGGTAGTGGTGCAACAATTGTAACTTCAAGGATGATTTATAAGTAGCTTTTCTGAAGTCCGTCCTAGGTTCAAACAGTCATTAAGCAACTGGTTATACCTGTGCTTTCAAAGAAGTACAGGGATTTACATCTAATTTTTCTTCATTCGCTCTATTAACAAATCATCACCTACCAGCAGCCTTTCCTGGATCTTGTGAAAAGATGTGTTGGCTAAAGAAACTGTCAACAGATCATACATCCATGCCCATATATACTCCGAAGTTTATTTTTTCTTTCCCTTCAGATTAAAAAAAATGCACAACCCCAATGTTTAGTTCATTATTCCAACTAAAACAACTGATGCCTGAGCTTGTTTTTCATCCTTCTCATCCTTCATCTTTCTTTTTGGTTACAACTATCATCAGGGACAGTCCTATACACCGTCTCATTTAGCAGCCATATTCCATTCTAATCATTTTGTCATCAAGCAAAATGGTTGCTAAGTGAACATATGAGAGAGACATGGGCTGCAAATTCACTGGTTGCTGCCATCTCATTGAAATAAAGTGAACCTTTTTTTTTGCTCCCTCTCAGGATGGAGAAATTATTTAACAAGCTATTTCTTCCTGAGCTGTTTTTTTTAAATAACACAGTGCTCCCCTAAAACATGGTAACCACAGTTAAAAAGCTCAGATCTGTGATATTAATTAGTTGATTAGAACCCTTTGGCAAACTTTTGCTGTTACCTGGAACTAACCAGACTTTAATCAGTTTCACAATGATGGCTTTTGTTGCCAGGCAACATAAAATTTGGTTCTAAATAATCAAAAAATGATTTTTTAAAAGTACTGTTTATTACCATCATATTTACAAATAATCCCTAACTGAGGCAGATGCTAAATGGGGAGGTCTATATTCACCAGCAAGAAAGGTTTAATAAAAAGAGAATATCTTGGAATTTGGGAATATAACAGAAGAGCCAAGGAGATTTAGTACACCAGCATAGTCTCCGTTAGAAGACCAGATAAAACATTTCACTCATCTACTACCTTATTTTGCCTATAAATAGTGCACATGTGTGAAACGTTAGGGAGCTACTGCTCATTCCTTTTTATATCATCATTCAGAAGAACTATATTTCAGTGGCTTTAAGGCTAAACAAACTTGTTCAAGAAAAGAGAAAATACACGACAATAAAATGTTTTATCAGAGCCTGTTTAATTTGGAAAATTATTTTATATGAGCAAATGTATCTTTGTAGCTTGTCATATTTATTATACATGCTTTCCCAATTTTCTTAGAAAATCAAATTTTGGACAAAAGATTCTACAGATCAAGTATTTTTTCTAAATCATTTATGTAAAAAATAATTATTCTAAAACTGGCCATTACTATGAAGCAGAAGAAAAGAATGAGTAATCCTAATCTTTATTAACATTCCACTATTCATTCAATGATAGATAAAAGATTGGCTTTCACTTATTCAATTATACACTGCCTGCCTTCTTGACTGAGCATTCAAGAGGCTTTCCTTCAAGTGATCCTAAAATACTTCCCACATCTATTGTTTTCCCCATTCAGAATCCATAAAACACTTTTTGCAATTTAGGTATGTTAAATTGTTTGCACTAAAATAATCTTCCCCAACTTGAATTGTTTTTGCATCTTTTATTCTGTTTTTATAGTATTTTTTAAAATTTGTATATAGGATTTGTTTTATAGGGTATTTAGGTGATCTGCTGAAGCCAATTTTGATGCTCCCTAGCTCCTGCACACGCAGCAGTACAAAAGCATGCAATATTGCGAGTAGATAAATGAGTACCACTTTGGTGGGGAAAACTTAGCTGCGTTCGTGCATGTGAAGAGTGGAAGCTGTCCGCTGGACCTCACCAGACACATGGCATTGCGACATGAAGCAAGGTGAGGCAAGACCTGTGGAGAAGCCCAGCATGCAACCCAAGTACTGCTAGTCAGCTGGTATAAGCTAGTTTGCCCCTGTGGTGCACTAAGGATAGGTGCACAAGCACTGAACAGAATGAACTAGCAATTTAGGCTGTCCGAACAGCATTGTGTGTCTAGCATGTGGAGATTTCTCTGACACTTCTATCATATGCTAAATAAATAACTTCATTTAAAAACAAATATTTTGTAAAAAAAAAAAAAAAGTGGGGCCAGGATCAGTGTCATTAAGGACATAATAGTAGAAAACTGAGTTTTACCATGTCTCATGTATCTTCAATGAATCATCAACTATAAGAACCTGAGGGAGAAAAAGTATCAGTTTAATGTCAAATTTTCGAAATGATAGTCTGCTCCCTTCAGAACAAATTCAGTCTCCAGATCTCTTTTCTAGGCCAAGTTCCTATGAGAAAAGAGTATTCGTTGCCTGGAATTAACTGCTACTGCCTACAAGATATACTTCACGCTGTGGGATTCTTGACCCCACATGTTACAATTTCTAAAACATGGTGGGATGCTTATTTTTGTTTACAGTAGAGCACTGTGTCCCTGGGAGTTTTCCAGAAATGAAATAAACAGCTTTTGATGACATTCATTTAGTTTTAAATCTATTTAAACTGGGACAGCTTCCAGCTAAAAAACCCTGGGGACTTCTGTTTTGTGGCGTAAAATAGTGAGAACGTTATTTACAAGGAAATCTTATCTCAAACGATTTCCCACATTCTCAATGAGAAGTGAAAGCTATTAAATCAGTGTGGCAACCAATATACGCAAACTTATCACAGTCATATTTTTAAAAGAATCTTAATGTTTTTATGTTTTAGCCCAGAGGGGCCCAAAGCTGTTATGACAGCTAGCCTGGTATAGTATTTAAAGTTGCTGCACTAGGAGCAGGGAAACCTGAGATTTCATCCTCGCTCAACCACGAAACTCACTGGATAATAATGGGCCTGTCCTTTTGTCTTAGTCCAATATACTTCCCAGGGTTGCTCTGGTGGGGAAAAACAGGTGGGAAAATCATCTGCACCACTCTCAGCTCCTGAAGGAAAGGCAGGATATGTCAAATACCAAATAAACATATCACCCTGATTGGCAAAACAATAGAATAGAACAAAATGAAAAGGATTAACTTAAATGCAATGAGAAGGCAGGATGAAGAAAAGAAGTTTCCTTTCTTTCTGAAAGATACCCTTCCCACCTACGCACCCACCTTTCAGTCATACCTCTAGAGTTTAAAGAAAAATGGTGATTGCTTGCCAACTCCACCTCTGGCAACATGAAAGTGTATCCAAGGAAAGCTGCAATGAGTAATACCACAAAAGAGAAAATTGTTTTTTTTTCCTTGTTCCTTGTAGAAGTTGGCAAGAAAGATGTCTACAGCCTTATCAAAGAACTGAAAGATACCTAGAGTGGCAGCTGTTTTGGTAACCACAGCACTCTCATTGAACCAGAAATAGACACTGAAAAAACCATGAAAAGTGGGCACATAGTATTGGTGAACAAGGCTCAAGCAACACATGAACACTGACAGCAGATGAAGATGCCAGAGTATGCAAAGAGCAAGCTGAGCCCTATCAGACCCAGAAAAACAGTAACTGTGTAATGCAGTTAACATTATATCTCCAGCAGCAAAAAGAGAAGCAAAAGGAAGGCAAGAGACTAAATTAATCAAGAGAATTACAGAAAAAAAAGTATCCACTCAGATGCAGACTTGATTTAGCTATATGATTTTACAAAGTTTCAACTCTCCTCAGGAGCTTTCGCTGCCAAGGATCAGTCCTTCATTGGGTTAACATCTGGAGTGCATCTATTAATATTTACATTCTTAAAGATGTGGGGTCCTTGCTTCCAGTTCCAGGTCTGTATCACATTTGAGATTAATACACTCTGCACCTGGGTCCCCCCCCCCCCCAGTGCTGGTACTGAGGTTTGGTTTCTCAGCATAGGAAATGCCAGGTTAATTAACTTGATTCACCTCTGAAGACTGCATTCTAAACATGATTATACCAGCCATAACAGATATACTATTCAAATCTATTACGTAGTCTCGGTTAAGATATTAACTTGGAAGTCTCACCATCAATCAGGAGAATAATAGCATTAGAATATTGTTAGTTTGAGGCCATCTACTGTATGTTTTCGATCAGATTTGAAAAGTACTGTAAATGAACTGTTCTTTCAACTTGGCTGGATTCAAGCACATCCTAAATCATACACAATGGTTTATGAATTACAATTGCTAAGATTGTATAGCATACTATATTAAAAACTTAGTGTGATATATAAGCCAGGCTTAGAAAAGGATATACAATCTGATAAGACAGGCTTAGAAAAGGATATACAATCTGGCTCCTAAACTGGTAATTTTTGACACTCTCCTTGCTCGTTGGGACTGCTAGGAATCACCAGGCTGACTACCCCTCATTAAAATTAGAAATATCCCATACCCTATAATGCAGGGATCCCCAACTCTTGGTCCATAGACCGGCACTGGGCCGCAGCATGCCAGAAACTGGGCCACACAAAGAAGTGAAGGCCCATCCGCAGGATGCAGGCAGCAATAGCGAAACCAAGACCCCTCCAGTCCATGCAAAAACCTCTCTCCAGGAACTGGCCCCTGGTGCCCAAAAGGTTGGGGGGCCACTCTATAATGCAATTGTCCATTACAAACTGTCAAAACATCAGTTATCAAGATACTAATGACAGATTAGGATTAGTGTCACAGTAAAGTAAGTAAGTCTTCCAAATGTCCACAATTTCTTTTTCACTAAGCAAATATTTTGTCTTTGTAAACTGTAGTTGAAATTGATTTTATTTCACAACTATGTGGAATAACCACAAAAACCGTATGATTTTTGCTATTTGGCGGATTTCACTGTTCTTTTGCATAATCCATAGTTCCCTTGGACTGGGAATGTTAACACTAAAAGGCGAGACACAAATGTCATAACATAAAGAGGGGGTCCCTTTCATTTCTCCATAAAAACAGATTTTTATAAACAGCCCAATCAAGTTTCATTTTATAATAATAATAAATGTTAGATGGAAGTACTGAGTTCAATATTCAGTCTGAAGTAAGAATGCCATCTGCTGGATACTGGTATTTCAAGGCTAACTTGTTCTGACCCAGTTTTGTTTGCAAGATTGGACATGACCAAATGTGCATGAACCAACAAAAAGCAGAAGCAATTATCTCAGACAACTGGAATACAGTTTTTTGTTTTAAAAAATGGAAGTTGAATCATTAAAGTTGAATTGTTGTTAAACTGAATTGTTAAACAAACTACTTTTGGGGCAATGGATTCACAAAAGCTGCTTTAGTTATAGGAAAACTAAAACAAAAAGCATGATGTAACAAAAGAGAAGTGAAAAGAGGGAATTCCAAGTAACGTAAACTACCTGATTGGAAAAAGGGAATAGCATGATGATATGTTTATATATATCTCAGAACTGAGTTTATAAGTAAGCAAGCATAAATATATTTATCTGTAAAGAAACACCCCTTGATTCCAATACTATTGGATGGAGCTAACTTTGGGAAGCTCTATGCTAGCTAGCTTCCTGCCACTCAGCTACTGGGTTATGATTAAGTAATGCTGCATCTGCCAAACTGTTTTATTTGCCAAAATAATGCTGACATTTGCAATTACCCATAATACAGTAACTCACATTTTTTCTGCTCTACTCAGAGGGATTTTTTGTTATATCCTCTGGTAATGGAAACACACAGATACAACCAGCTACATTTTACAGGAATTTTTAAATAAAATATTTTGTTTTCCTAGTATGTTCATTTGTTTTCCTAGTACTGTATGTTCAAAGGACATTTAGGGAGAATGTAGAAAGTAAAATGCTCTGCTATTAGGATTTCTATCTAAATCAAGTGCTGAAAAGCAGAGTTAAGCAAGATTCATCCCTTTTGCTGTAATATTACTGTAACTCATATTCTTTGTCACACACAAGATGGGAAGACACAATTGTCAAAATTTCCTATCTAATTCATAACACTGAATATCTAAGTAGCTAAAAATAGTACAGTAATTATACAAAAGATATTTCATATCTAAATTACATAGAGCTCCTTATATGTTGTATCTTCCATAAGATTCTATTATGGCTAAAAACACAAGCACACTAAATATTTTATCTCCGGTTGCATCGATGTATGGGATATAGGTACTCCTCAATTTATAACCATATGGAGCGTGCTCATTACAGTCATAAATCGGTTGTAAGTGCCTTTTGGATGGGGCATACTATCTTGGAACAGTTGCTAGTTGACAAACTAAGCCAAAGACTACCAGTACTGTAACTCATCTATCAAAATGTCTGTTCTGTCATTTAGCAATAAGGAAGTATCAAAAACAGCACAGATCTTCAAAAAGGAGTAAAAGGTTGTGACTTAAAAGAGCCTCTTTTAGTTTAATAAAGATAATAATCCCATAAAATGATTAAGAAGTGAAAAACACAACTTATTTTGTGCTACACATCCTCTTCATGACCTGTTTTCCATGTTACCTTCTGTGATAATGAGAAATGATCATCAGTTGCTCTCCCATGTTCAGATTGGGAAGCACCATTCAACATTATCAACCACTAGACAACATGTGGCGAGCGGGGCTCGACAATATGTTTAGGAGCAAGTTTCCCAATATGATTTTTCATATGCATCAAGAAACTTGATTTTGGGACATGACTCACTGTCTTTCATTAATTATGTTATTCCATATATACAGCATGTGGTTCTTTTTGTGACTTTTAAGTTCTTTTACTTCCAAATAATTCAAAAGCATCCCCCATATTTTAAACACAGCACACTCTTTTCCATCATGCATATCACCGAACTTTATATATACAGTTATATTGACAGGTTTAACATTTTACCTTAAGCCTTGTTACATTTAACCATGTTTTGATGACTAAACCACAATTGATTGGGTTCCCTCATTACACTAAACTAAAGCCATATGAAACACACTATAACAAACTACTATATAATGTGTCCATTAATCTACAAACAATCGCAATCTCCTGCGTGTTGTGAAAAATTTGAGGAGTGTGAGAATTTCTGGCTGGTCAGAAATACTGCACACATGAGAGGGAGGACAGCATCTGCATAGTTCCAATTCCTAGCAAAATCAAGAGGAAAGGAACATGTCATATACAATTAATGGGAAACAGTGGCAAGACATGTGCACTTCAGAACTGGTATGATAAAGCAGCACCAAATTCAACATGTTGGGTAGCTGCAGGTGAACCAATATGCTTTCTTGGCTGCTTTGCTATTGCCAAGAATCTTCTCAGGGCTTTTTTGCTAATATGCCACCTGTGACCACCTGGCCTCTTAACAGCAAGGCTTCCACAGCACTCCAACCAGCTTTCTTCCAAATATGGAGAAAACTTCAGATTCTATCACGCCTGGCCATCTGGTATCTGAGGCTTCTACAATGCAGTGTAAAAATTCCACACAAAATTCCAATACTATTTCATATACATACAGATATTGTCAGTATTATTACTTTACAGGGATTGCAGCACTACAAATTTTGAGATTCCTTACCTTAATGCAATAATCAAATTGAGGCAGTGGCTAAATAAGATCACAAAGAGTGAAATCCAAATTAGATTGTATTTCTTTTGAGTTTTTCTCAAAAGATAGTGGATCACTAAATAAAATTCAGAAAATGCAGGAATCATTTCAATGTTTTTGTTTTTAAGAAAATCAGAATTCATTTTTTTCAGTAAATAAAACCGTTGTAGTTGTACCTTCTACTTAGTAAAAATGTTTTGGGTTCAGCCTGTAAAAAAATCCAGGCACTATAACTGAAAATATGAATGTTCTTTAACAAGTTTAATAGACAATTCAGAAGGTAATTGTAGAGGTAAATAAATATACATTTTTCCCAAGGTAAAAGAATTACCAGTTAAAGTGAAACAGTACCTTGCTCTTAGAAACCAGAAACCATACCTTAGACATGAAAAAATAGGCATGGCATTCCTTCAAAGTATGTGTATGTTTGCATGTCATAAAGAGAGACAACTTCTTTTTCTGATTCTCCTTGCAGTCTTTCTTTTCCCAAAAATATGCTCAGAAAAAAAAAGCTTAGTGAAAATTAAAAACTGGGGAAAAATTAAACCTCAACAAGGTTAAATATATGTACAAAATAGCAATGCACTTCAAATAATTTAAGTGCTGTAATGAATAGGCACAAATAGTAAACAAGTTTGAAATGCATTTGATTTTTTGTTATAGTCATTATTTAGATGGGATAGCTGTTATTAACAAGTTTGATACTAGTTCTCAAGTTTCTCTATCCCCAGACTTTTAGTTTAAGGATATTAATCTACAGGTTAGATATAAAATGCCTAGGGAAGAATACAATATTTCCTACTACTTCTGGAGAATTGTGTATCAATTGCATATGTTCACTCATTCAGGAAAGAACTGTGTTATTTTGCTTATATGCATTTTATATCTGATTACAAAAACTATGGAAACTTAGTCTCAAAATTATTTTCTTTTCTGGATGTGGGACTAATTTATACATTACTATTTCTTCCATGGATCTTTTAAAAGTAGTATTTTATACTTACGGTAGGTCTGGCTTATAAAATACACGTCACATGAAGGAAACATATATTATTTGCAGCATTTAAAATATAGAATTTGCAGTTGTAGTTCTCTCTCTTATAACAGGATTCCTCAAACTGTTGGGGTTGCAAATTCAGGAGATGGGACACCGACAGTCAACTTATCAAAGCAAAGTAGGTCTGACAGAGCTCCAGCTTTATCTGCCCAAGTGTGCATGCAAAGCTAGTCTTATCAAAATTCACTCCTGTTCTATCTGGACAACCTGGATACAAGCTAAACAAAGCAAAGAAGAAAATCTGGATAATGATTTGACAAAGATCTGGTTTTGTGTGCATACACCACTTCTTCATTGTCCAAACTCATTCCCTCTGCTTAGATAAGCAAGCTTGTCTAAACAAGACCCTGATTGAGTTCTGACATTGCCCCAGGTCTACATCCATAGGGCTTATGATTTACACACCCAAAGTTTAATCACTGTCAGAACCTGATTCCATTCTGAATATTCCTGATGTAAAGGGCAAATATCAATTTAAAAAATGAACATGGAACAGGAGTGACTAAACCAGAATTAAGGAATTACTGTATGCAAAACTATTCACTTTTATAATTGACTAGCCGATATAGTCGGGCCTGATAAAGCTGGGGAAGAGAAACAGGAGGCACGGGCCGCAGGGGCTGCTTCTGCTGCTGGACCCTGAAGCTGCGCCGCTAGTTCGCTCTCACTCAGCGGCTGGCCGGCCAGCCCACTCTTTCGCGCTCCATGCTTTTTAGCCCACCAGTCATGGCCGCCGACAGCTGGACGCATCCTTCATCGCCACTTGACCCCACCCGGCCCAACCTCGTGCCGCTGCCTCCTCCTGACAGCCGCCACCTCCAGTTAAAAATATCGCTGGCCTGTACTGCACATGCGCCACGTGTGGCAGTATGCTGCTCTCTGGCGCCCCTTGTGGACTACTGTGAAGAGCATATACAGCACACACAGATACTGTTTTATATATATAGATTGGAAATATTCAATATGTTATTTAAAATACTCCAAAAATATACTATGGTTTTAATCTAATCTACTTGTAGATAAAAACCCAATTATTTTAATTAGCATATTTCTTGCCTCATCCTAACCTTAAAATTAGTTTTATTAAGGGTTAGGGTTCACACAATTTCACATACTGTTTCAAAAGATGAGGGCATCGACAAATTTAATGAGAAGCAGTTTCACAATGAGGCAGCAGAGGCAAGGCACATTATTATTTCTCAATCTAAATGCAAAAAAACAATTAAAAAACAATTAAAATAACAATATTTGTGTTGTTTAAATAGTTTTCCTCCCTCAAAATGGAAGCCTATACAACAGTAGTCTAGGAGACTGAAAGTGATAGAGAATTCTTTACCAGTGTATACAACTTTGCCAAGTTAATGAGACCAAAACAAGGACATTAACTGTTCTGCTTTTTTCAAAAGTTTAGCATACAGGTTCCAGATATGGACAGTCAACTCCACCAACATATTGGTGCAGCTGACTGTCCACAACCAATCATTTTTATTTCAATTCACAGGCTAATAATAAATATTGTAATAATTACTCTTAAATAGAAATGAAAACAAAGAAATATCCATGGAATAAGGTGATAAAATTAACATAAAATTAGAGTACAGGAATGAAAACATAAGAGAATCCTATAAATTATGTAAAGTTTAAATTGTTATAATGAATAATCTAAATACCATGAATAACTAAGATAGATAACCATAAAATTGCATATTAGAATTTATAAAATACTACATAAATGTAAAGTGCAGCACCTTATATTAAGTCTAATACTTGCAGAAGCCCTGCTAGGATTTATGTAATTACAACAAAGAAATAGCAAAAAATAAAACACAGAATGGCATGTATACATTTAAAAGGAAAAGGAAAAAAGGAGGGAGGAGGAAAAAGAAAAACAAAGAGAAAATATACTCAGTTATGGAAGCCTAGACTGTCTACAAATAAGCCCCGCTCATTACCAGAAGTCAAAAATTGTGGTGCTTGAAATCATACAGACCAGTTAGTTGCCAGCTTCAATTTTCCCATCCCTTTTTCTTCTTTGAGAAAAGGTCAAAGATAACTAAAGATAACTAGAACCTGGAGTGCTTGCCTACAAGGGTAACAGGCTAACACAACAACAGTAAAGTCAGTATTCAGGATCTAGAATCTGGCAAAAACCAGGAATACAACAAAAATACCAGCTTTCTTTCTTTTGAATCAAATGAAGATTGAGAAATCATTTTTTATTATTTAATAATCACATTTTCATGGTAGCAATTGTTGAGTTGATTTCTTCACACAAAGCTAAAGATGAAGCTTTAGAAAAACAAGCAGCATCGCTTTTTTGACATAATTTCTTTCCAGTTGTTAAGGAGAGGGTTGCAGAGATCGCACCTGTTTTATGTGCATGTGTACACACCAATAGCTTGGTTCACACCTGCTGTCCAGAGTTTAATGAATCGTGGTTTAGTAATTCCAGTACCTGGGTTTACACAACATACTGATTCCCAACAATCACAATTTGGTCTACCATTTTGTTCCAACAGTAGTTGCTTTCACGCATTATGCTAAACCACAGCTTCCTCAATCCTTAGTTTACCACATATACAAGTATGGACTCAGCAGCATATTAAACCACAAACTACCATTTACAAGCTGAACCACAAAAAACCCTATTCTGACTGAATATGCGTTTCCACCATGGATTTGATCCCGGTTAACGTCTTCACAATTTATTCAATTCGATTTTCGGAGTTTCTCCAAAGCACTGAACCATCAACGACAGGTTTGCCCAAGACTAGGCTAGGCTAAAATGAGGTCCGCTAGTTTTTAGTTTAGGGCGACTTTGTTCCAAGCCATTGTGACGACGAGATGCTACACTTAACATTTCCCACGTACAGCCTGGTTTGCATTTCAGATGCTGAACACCTGGGATAATATAAACGTTTATTACTACAAGCACGGTTATTTCAAAAGATTCGCCCTTTTCTCTAAGGAATTTCATTTCCAGCCACCATCACGCTTTCTGAACGAAGCTTTCCTCGCTTCAGAGGTCTTTTTAGAGCGGAACCAGTCCTGTTTCTCAAGACTCCCTGCGAAATGCAACTCCCATGCGGGCAGAGGCCTGGCCTCGGTTTCCGCTGCCCTCGCCCTGCCTTCCACTCTCGTCCCGACCCGACCCCCTTCAGCCTCCATGCCCAGCCCGATCCCCTTCTCCTCACCCCGTCACACCCGTCTTACCTGCGCGGGCTCCGTGCTCGCTGGCATCCCCTCGGGCAAGGCCTGGAAGAGGAGCAAAGCCATTGCACCGAAGAGCCTCCGCTCCATTCCCCCCCACCCCCCGCTCCCCAGCCAACTTCACCCAACTACTGTGAGTCTGGCCGGGAACGAGCGTACCCCAAGAGCTTACTCCACCCATGCCATGCTTCCCATTGGGTACAAAGAGGCCCTTCCTCTCTTCCATTGGCTTTCGCCGCTGCTGTTTAAAATAGGGCTGTGGAAATGGGAGTATTTTCAGAATAGGTTCCGCCTTTTTCGCCCACGGGGCGGGTGAAAAAAAAACATGAAGCGCCGAAACGGCCATATTAAGTGTGGCGGAAGTATTGCATAGGTAGCGGAGGCAGCGCGTTTAGCTTTTCTCGTTTAAAGAGACAGAAGGCAGAAAATGGAACAAAGGAAGGTACGATTATGTCCTTCGAATTGGGACAACCGGTTAATTGTAAGAAACAGGGCGGAGGAAGTGAAGGACGGAAGAGAGCTCTTCTTAGACCTTTTGATTCTGCAGGAACGAGAAGGAATCTTCCGTAATTAATGTCCTTGATCACAAGAGCAGGCGGGTACAATTGTATATGGCCCACTCATTGTCTGGTCGCAACTGTAAAATGCTAAGAAAAGCTACTTTATTCTTTGCCATTCGTACATTTCATTTAGCTTACCACTGAGGTGAAGATGACCAAGTGGAAGTAAGTGACAGTTCATACAATACACTAAGCCTTGGTTTACTTCACAATTCTTAATTGTGTTAAGAATTATTTGCATCCCCCCTAAATCATAACCATGTTTAACAACTCACAGTTGCTAGGTTGACACAATATGCTAAGCAAAATCGATTTTATTTACTTATTTATTTATTTATTTATTGTTTAGATTTATATACCGCTTATCAGGGCTTTACAGCCCTCCCTAAGCAGTTTACAGAGTTTAGCATATATTGCATATTGCCCCCAACAATTTGAGTCTTCATTTTACCCACCTCGGAAGGATGGAAGGCTGAGTCAATCTTGAGCCTGGTGAGTTCTGAACTGCTAAATTGCAGGCAGCTGGCAGCTACGTACTAATTATTAAGTACTAAGCACTCTTACCTCTGCACCACTTAGGAAATTATTGTGATTCGTAGCTCAACCATGGTATCCTAACCTTGGCCCTGTTGGCTGGGAATTCTGGAACATGGAACATTTTTGTGGAGTAGCAGGTTAGGACAGGCACTTCCAGAGGTAATCTTCAACTTGCCATCATGGTTAGGACTAGAATCTGCATTGTTGTGCAAGTTAGTTGTTGAGTGAATCATGCTCAATTTTATTATCTTTTTTGCCATGGTTGTTAAGCAAATTTATTTATTTATTTGTATGCCGCCCAACTCCCGAAGGATTCTGGGCGGCTCACAACAGTATAATATAAAACAATATAAAAACAAAACAAATCTTAAAATGCATTCTTGTAAAATAAAATAGGCAACACACTCCATTCAATCTAGACCTCACAAGATCTTGTATTGAGTGAGGTCATCGGTCCCAGGCCTGCCGAAAAAGCCAGGTTTTTACAGCTTTTCAGAAGGCCAGCAGAGTTGCAGTTGTTAAGCAAATCACACAACTGTTAAACAAATCTGGTTTCCTCCATTGCCTTTCCTTGCCAGAAATCAGCCGGGGAGATTACGGTTTCGCATGTGTCCCTGCAGCTTGTACAAATGGAGCTTTGCACGCTTGCCCGCCACTTACATGGCCCAGTTCCCAACAGACTGCAGACCGGTACAAGTCCGTAAACCAGGGTTTGGGACCCCTGCACTAAACTAGATTTATTGAATAATTCACGATTATCTAGGTCCGTACAATACATTGTAATAAATTATGGTTTATAATCACAATGGCTGGGTTTATATCACAAGTAAACTAAAAAACCAAATTGTAGATAATGCATAGTTATTATAATATCTAGTTTAGTTGAGTATAATAAGAAAATTATGTTGCCTCATAACGAATTCCTCTGACTTGAGGTGATTGCATTGCTGATTATTTAACAGACCAATGTGTTTTATCCCTTTGTTCCCACAAAAAGTATTGAGCAACCCTGGTTCCCTTAACCCTCCAGATTTTTTTTTTCATTGCTAAGTCAGAGACCGTGAATAGCATGTATGTATTCTTGTTTTCCCTCTAGCTCTTAAAATGTAATGAGTCAGACATAAAAATGTATTTCCCAGCCAGGTTTTGTTTGAAAACAAGGGACTCAACTGCAGCAATAATAAGGGTTATTTTTTTACTTTAAAAAGACAGGAAGATAACTCTTCAAAGGCTCTGGAAGGCTATGTTTCTTGGAAGAGGCTATGATGGGAAAGGAGAATTAAATACAAATACGGGAAATGGAAACCCAGCCCCTGAAATCTGAGACACTGAATCTAGCCAAACATGTAACACATTTCTAAGTAATTCAAAACGTCTTTAATACTGAATTCAGATATGAGAGTAAACACTATTGAAATAAATAAAATTGAATTGTAATGTAAATTCTTCAATATTACATAGGAAGTAAGCTTAATAGTTTCAATCTTGTAGTGAAAGAGAAATCTTCCTCCTTTGCTGGATGTAAAAAAAATTCTAAAGTATGTTTGTTTGGATAAAGATATCTCACATTAATATTATGTAATGTGAATACTATTGCACCACAAACTAAACATAAAGATTCTTATAAAGCAACTGTGTAATGAACTTGAGAAGGAGAAGGGGAAATATCAGTGTCAACAAATACATAAGTTTGTTGCGTAAGAAGGCAAAGCTGTTGTTGGTTCTATACAGAAAACATCTCTGTTAGGTACCTCCCTTCATTAGCAACAGCAGAAGGAGAAAAGGAAAACAGGGACACTCCCTCTGTACAGCTCAGAAACCAGCGGCTCTGGGCTCTTCGGGCTCCCGAT
Source organism: Pseudoxyrhopus heterurus (assembly GCA_032468235.1). Taxonomy (NCBI): domain Eukaryota; kingdom Metazoa; phylum Chordata; class Lepidosauria; order Squamata; genus Pseudoxyrhopus; species Pseudoxyrhopus heterurus. The sequence continues at coordinate 396,586 of JANHJO010007627.1, read as the reverse complement.
ACCATTAGGTCTGGAGCCAAGTATTCAGCAGAATGAGCAGGAGACTTCCAAATTCAGCAGCACTGGTTTGCAACTTTTTGAGATGAAGTATTATCTAAAGGGCATCATTTTCTATTTAGTTACATTCAGGTTTAAATAACTAATGGCACCATTGCTTTGGACTATACCCATTTTGTATGGTTGTTATAAAAACTTTGTTGTTAAAAAAAGTTCTGCTTCCTTCTCCTCTTTTATGTTCTTTTTATATTACAACTTTTGGGTTAGATAAACCTAAGGCAGAGGTCAGATCTTTTTGTTGTTATTGATCTCTTGGGAGTGATTTTGTGTTCAAATTCATTCCCATTTATTTGAAGATGAAACATTATCTGTCCACTCAGCCTGAAGGCAGTTAAAGATGCCTTAGCTCAGGCCTGTCAAACTGTTGGCACGTGGGCCGGATGCGTCGTGCGCAGGCCATGCCTACTCGGGTCCGCAAAGGCAAAAAACATCCCGATATGTCACAATACGTCATATGATGCGATCGAGTTTGACACCCATGTCTTAGCTCTAGATGCTGAAATCTGCAATCCAGCAACTGGTATTTTCCCTGTGAAAGACCAACTATGAAGTAAACATCTATTACAGGTAGTCCTCAACTTACAACCACACTTTTTTTTTGTAAAGTTTTTTTATTTTTATATCACTATCATTACATGGACAGTGTGGCGTCTGAGTGTCATTCATATGATATAAAAACAATATTGATACAAATGAAAATTATTGCATTCATCAAACTTACGTAGTCTAATGTTATTATACATATTTATATCAACACATAATCCTTCATTTTTCAATTATTCAACATTTGCTACATCCTTCTAATGGTAATAACATTATTCTTGAGCATATCTGATAACATCCTTTTTCAAAGTCTGAATTTAATCTCTAACATTCTTTTTAAATGTGTTATGCAAAAATATGTATAACAATATTCCCCCTATATCTAATTTCTTAATCTATTCTAATTCTCAGT